>CP136060.1:556709446-556876946 GCA_032464435.1 Aegilops umbellulata
ATCGAACACCCATAGAGTTCTAGTGCTGATCATGTTTTTCCCTAGGGAGAGGTTTAGTCAACGGGTCTGCGACATTCAGATCCGTGTGCACTTTACAAATTTCTATGTCTCCATCTTGAACATTTTCACGGATGGAGTTGAAGCGACGCTTGATGTGCCTGGTCTTCTTGTGAAACCTGGGCTCCTTGGCCAGTGCAATAGCTCCAGTGTTGTCACAGAAGAGTTTGATCGGCCCCGACGCATTGGGTATGACTCCTAGGTCGGTGATGAACTCCTTCACCCAAATTGCCTCATGCGCTGCCTCCGAGGCTGCCATGTATTCCGCTTCACATGTAGATCCCGCCACGACGCTCTGCTTGCAGCTGCACCAGCTCACTGCTCCACCATTCAACATATACACGTATCCGGTTTGTGACTTAGAGTCATCCAGATCTGTGTCGAAGCTAGCATCGACGTAACCCTTTACGACGAGCTCTTCGTCACCTCCATAAACGAGAAACATGTCCTTAGTCCTTTTCAGGTACTTAAGGATATTCTTGACCGCTGTCCAGTGTTCCTTGCCGGGGTTACTTTGGTACCTACCTACCAAACTTACGGCAAGGTTTACATCAGGTCTGATACACAGCATGGCATACATAATGGATCCTATGGCTGAAGCATAGGGGATGACGCTCATCTCTTGTTTATCCTTTGCCGTGGTCGGGCATTGAGCCGAGCTCAATTTCACACCTTGTAATACAGGCAAGAACCCTTTCTTGGACTGATCCATTTTGAACTTCTTCAAAATCTTATCAAGGTACGTGCTTTGCGAAAGACCTATGAGGCGTCTTGATCTATCTCTATAGATTTTGATGCCTAATATATAAGCAGCTTCTCCAAGGTCCTTCATTGAAAAACACTTGTTCAAATAGGCCTTTATGCTTTCCAAGAATTCTATATCATTTCCCATCAATAGTATGTCATCCACATATAATATGAGAAATGCTACGGAGCTCCCACTCACTTTCTTGTAAACGCGGGCTTCTCCATAAGTCTGCATAAACCCAAACGCTTTGATCATCTCATCAAAGCGAATGTTCCAACTCCGAGATGCTTGCACCAGCCCATAAATGGATCGCTGGAGCTTGCACACCTTGTTAGCATTCTTGGGATCGACAAAACCTTCCGGCTGCATCATATACAGTTCTTCCTTAAGATAGCCGTTAAGGAATGCCGTTTTGACGTCCATTTGCCATATCTCATAATCATAGTATGCGGCAATTGCTAACATGATTCGGACGGACTTCAGCTTCGCTACGGGAGAGAAAGTCTCATCGTAGTCAATCCCTTGAACTTGCCGATAACCCTTAGCGACAAGTCGAGCTTTATAGATGGTGACATTACCATCCGCGTCCGTCTTCTTCTTGAAGATCCATTTATTTTCTATCGCTCGCCGATCATCGGGCAAGTCTGTCAAAGTCCATACTTTGTTTTCATACATGGATCCTATCTCGGATTTCATGGCTTCTAACCATTTGTTGGAATCCGGGCCCGCCATCGCTTCTTCATAGTTTGAAGGTTCACCGTTGTCCAACAACATGATTTCCAGGACAGGGTTGCCGTACCACTCTGGTGCGGAACGTGTCCTTGTGGACCTATGAAGTTCAGTGGAAACTTGATCCGAAGTATCTTGATCATTATCATTAACCTCCTCTCTAATTGGAGCAGGCACCACAGGAACATTTTCCTGCGCTGCACTATTCTCTGTTTCAAGAGGCAGTACTTCATCAAGCTCCACTTTCCTCCCACTTACTTCTTTCGAGAGAAACTGTTTCTCCAGAAAGGTTCCGTTCTTGGCAACAAAGATCTTGCCCTCGGATCTTAAGTAGAAGGTATACCCTATGGTTTCCTTAGGGTATCCTATGAAGACGCATTTTTCCGATTTGGGTTCGAGCTTTTCAGGTTGAAGTTTCTTGACATAAGCCTCGCATCCCCAAACTTTTAGAAACGACAGCTTAGGTTTCTTTCCAAACCATAATTCATACGGTGTCGTCTCAACGGATTTAGACGGTGCCCTATTTAAAGTGAATGTGGTTGTCTCTAGAGCGTATCCCCAAAATGATAGCGGTAAATCGGTAAGAGACACCATAGATCGCACCATATCCAATAAAGTGCGATTACGACGTTCGGATACACCATTACGCTGAGGTGTTCCAGGCGGCGTGAGTTGTGAAACTATTCCACATTTTCTTAAGTGTGTGCCAAACTCGTGACTTAAGTACTCTCCTCCACGATCTGATCGTAGAAACTTGATCTTTCTGTCACGTTGATTCTCAACCTCACTCTGAAACTCCTTGAACTTTTCAAAGGTCTCAGACTTGTGTTTCATTAAGTAGACATAGCCATATCTACTCAAATCATCAGTGAGTGTGAGAACATAACGATATCCTCCGCGAGCCTCAACGCTCATTGGACCGCACACATCAGTATGTATAATTTCCAATAAGTTGGTTGCTCGCTCCATTGTTCCGGAGAACGGAGTCTTGGTCATTTTGCCCATAAGGCATGGTTCGCACGTGTCAAACGATTCATAATCGAGAGACTCTAAAAGTCCATCAGCATGGAGCTTCTTCATGCGCTTGACACCAATGTGACCAAGGCGGCAGTGCCACAAGTATGTGGGACTATCGTTATCAACTTTACACCTTTTGGCATTCACACTATGAATATGTGTATTATCACGCACGAGATTCATTAAGAATAAACCATTAACCACCGGAGCATGACCATAAAACATATCACTCATATAAATAGAACAACCATTATTCTCGGATTTAAATGAGTAGCCATCTCGTATTAAACGAGATCCAGACACAATGTTCATGCTCAAACTTGGCACTAAATAACAATTATTG
Organism: Aegilops umbellulata; assembly: GCA_032464435.1. Classification (NCBI taxonomy): domain Eukaryota; kingdom Viridiplantae; phylum Streptophyta; class Magnoliopsida; order Poales; family Poaceae; genus Aegilops; species Aegilops umbellulata. The sequence continues at coordinate 556,712,341 of CP136060.1, forward strand.
AGGTTTAAAACTAATCCCGTGGGTAAATGTAGAGGTAGCGTGCCGACGGCGATCACATCGACCTTGGAACCATTCCCGACGCGCATCGTCACCTCGTCCTTCGCCAGTCTTCTCTTATTCCGCAGCTCCTGCTGTGAGTTACAAATATGAGCAACAGCACCGGTATCAAATACCCAGGAGCTACTACGAGCACTGGTAAGGTACACATCAATTACATGTATGTCACATATACCTTTAGTGTTGCCGGCCTTCTTATCCGCTAAGTACTTGGGGCAATTCCGTTTCCAGTGACCATTCCCTTGCAATAAAAGCACTCAGTTTCAGGTTTGGATCCATTCTTTGACTTCTTCCTGGCAACTGATTTACCAGGCGCGGCAACCTCCTTGCCGTCTTTCTTGAAGTTCTTCTTACCCTTGCCTTTCTTGAACTTAGTGGTTTTATTCACCATCAACACTTGATGTTCCTTTTTGATCTCCACCTCCGCGGATTTCAGCATTGAATACAACTCGGGAATGGTCTTTTCCATCCCCTGCATGTTGTAGTTCATCACGAAGCTTTTGTAGCTAGGTGGGAGCGACTGAAGGATTCTGTCAATGACCGCCTCATCCGGAAGATTAACTTCCAGCTGAGTCAAGCGGTTGTGCAACCCAGACATCTTGAGTATGTGTTCACTGACAGAGCTATTTTCCTCCATTTTGCAGCTAAAGAACTTGTCGGAGACTTCATATCTCTCGACCCGGGCATGAGCTTGGAAAATCAATTTCAGCTCCTCGAACATCTCATATGCTCCGTGCTTCTCAAAACGCTTTTGGAGCCCCGGTTCTAAGCTGTAAAGCATGCCGCACTGAACGATGGAGTAATCATCAGTGCGTGACTGATGGGCGTTCATAACATCCTGGTTTTCTGGGAATGGTGCATCACCTAGCGGTGCATCTAGGACATAATCTTTCTTGGCTGCTATGAGGATGATCCTCAAGTTCCGGACCCAGTCCGAGTAGTTGCTGCCATCATCTTTCAGCTTAGTTTTCTCTAGGAACGCGTTGAAGTTGAGGCTGACATTACCGTGGGCCATTTGATCTACAAGACATATTGTAAAGATTTAGACTAAGTTCATGATAATTAAGTTCATCTAATCAAATTAATGAATGAACTCCCACTCAGATTAGACATCCCTCTAGTCATCTAAGTGTTACATGATCCGAGTCGACTAGGCCGTGTCCGATCATCACGTGAGACGGACTAGTCATCATCGGTGAACATCTAATGTTGATCGTATCTTCTATACGACTCATGTTCGACCTTTCGGTCTCCGTGTTCCGAGGCCATGTCTGTACATGCTAGGCTCGTCAAGTTAACCCTAAGTGTTTTGCATGTGTAAAACTGTCTTACACCCGTTGTATGTGAACGTATGGATCTATCACACCCGATCATCACGTGGTGCTTCGAAATGACGAACTTTAGCAACGGTGCACAGTTAGGGGAGAACACTTCTTGAAATTTTGTAAGGGATCATCTTATTTACTACCGTCGTTCTAAGTAAACAAGATGTATAAACATAATAAACATCACATGCAATTATATAGAAGTGACATGATATGGCCATCATCATATAGCTCCTTCGATCTCCATCTTGGGGCTCCATGATCATCTTGTCACCGGCACGACACCATGATCTCCATCATCATGATCTCCATGGAGTTGCTCGCCAACCATTACTACTACTACTATGGCTAACACGTTTAGCAATGAAGTAAAGTAATTTACATGGTGACACGCAGGTCATAAAAGAATAATGACAACTCCTATGGCTCCTGCCGGTTGTCATACTCATCGACATGCAAGTCGTGATTCCTATTACAATAACAAGATCATCTCATACATCACATGATTCATCACAACTTCTGGCCATATCACATCACAAAGCACTTGCTGCAAAAACAAGTTAGACGTCCTCTAATGTTGTTGCAAGTTTTTACGTGGCTGTTATAGGTGGCTAGCAAGAACGTTTCTTACCTACGTTAAAACCACAACGTGAATTTGTCAATCTCTATTTACCCTTCATAAGGACCCTGTTCATCGAATCCGATCCAACTAAAGTGGGAGAGACAGACACCCGCCAGCCACCTTATGCAACTAGTGCATGTTAGTCGGTGGAACCGGTCTCACGTAAGCGTACGTGTAAGGTTGGTCCGGGCCGCTTCATCCCACAATACCGCTGAACCAAGATAGGACTAGTAACGGCAAGAAGAATTGACAATTCGATGCCCACAACTACTTTGTGTTCTACTCGTGCAATAGAGAACTACGCATAGACCTAGCTCATGATGCCACTGTTGGGGAACGTTGCAGAAAATTAAAATTTTCCTACGGTTTCACCAAGATCCATCTATGAGTTCATCTAAGCAACGAGTCATGGGAGAGAGATTGCATCTACATACCACTTGCAGATTGCGTGCGGAAGCGTTCAAGGGGATGGTGATGACGTAGTCGTACTCGTCGTGATTCGGATCACCGATGACCAAGTGCCGAATGGACAGCACCTCCGCGTTCAACACACGTACGGGACGATCGACGTCTCCTCCTTCTTGATCCAGCAAGGGAAAGAGAGGTTGAGGAAGAAGACTCCAACGGCAGCACGACGGCGTGGTGAGGTTGGTGCAACAGAACTCCGACAGGGCTTCGCCAAGCGCGGAGGAGGAGAGGTGTTGGGGAGGGGAGGGGCTGCGCCTTGACTTGTGTATGCAGCCCTCCCCTCACCCCTCTATTTCTAGGGGAAGGGGCAAAGGGGGCCGGCCCCCTCTAGATGGATCTAGAGGGGGGGCGGCGGCCAAAGGGGAGGGGGCTTGCCCCCCAAGCAAGGGGGGCGCCCCCTTTAGGGTTCCCCCAAACCCTAGGGCGCATGGGCCCTTGGGGGGAGGCGCACCAGCCCACTTTGGGCTGGTTCCCTTCCCCTTTGCAGCCCATGAGCCCCTCCGGGAGAGGTGGCCCCTCCCGGTGGACCCCCGAGGCCCCTCCGGTGGCCCCGGTACAATACCGATATGCCCCCGAACTATTCCGGTGTCCGTATGACAACTTCCCATATATAAATCTTTACCTCCGGATCACTCCGGAACTCCTCGTGACGTCCGGGATCTCATCCGGGACTCCGAACAACATTCGGTAATCACATACAAGTCTTCCTAATAACCCTGGCGTCACCGAACCTTAAGTGTGTAGACCCTACGGGTTCGGGAGACATGCAGACATGACCGAGACGACTCTCGGGCAATAACCAACAGCGGGATCTGGATACCCATGTTGGCTCCCACATGTTCCTCGATGATGTCATCGGATGAACCACGATGTCGAGGGTTCAAGCAACCCCGTAAACTATTCCCTTTGTCAATCGGTAGGTTACTTGCCCGAGACTCGATCGTCGGTATCCCAATACCTCGTTTAGTCCCGTTACCGGCAAGTCACTTTACTCGTACCGTAATGCATGATCCCGTGGCCAAACACTTGGTCACTTTGAGCTCATTATGATGATGCATTACCGAGTGGGCCCGGTGATACCTCTCCGTCATACGGAGTGACAAATCCCAGTCTTGATCCGTGTCAACCCAACAGATACTTTCGGAGATACCTGTAGTGCACCTTTATGGTCACCCAGTTACGTTGTGACGTTTGGTACACCCAAAGCACTCCTACAGTATCCGGGAGTTACACGATCTCATGGTCTAAGGAAAAGATACTCGACATTGGAAAGCTCTAGCAAAACGAACTACACGATCTTGTGCTATGCTTAGTATTGGGTCTTGTCCATCACATCATTCTCCTAATGATGTGATCTCGTTATCAATGACATCCCCATGTCCATAGTCAGGAAACCATGACTATCTATTGATCAACAAGCTAGTCAACTAGAGGCTTACTAGGGACATATTGGTGTCTAGTATTCACACATGTATTACGATTTCCAGATAACACAATTATAGCATGAATAAAGACAATTACCATGAACAAGGAAATATAATAATAATACTTTTATTATTGCCTCTGGGGCATATTTCCAACACCTAGCAACTGGAACAACAACCAGACAGATTTCCAGGTGGCTGATTTGGCATTGCAAACTGCGACATGCGATGATGGCGTCCCAGCTCCTGGAGCAGAGCTCTTGCAGGCTCTAGGAATTTGTCCTGGAGACAATCAATATGAAGACGTTTCATGGAGTGAAGACTCGGACACCGATCCAAGTGCATTTGACAAAGTGCTAGTTGATGCTGAAGAAGATGCTAATCAGGTAGTTGCTGCACATGGTGATCAACATGGTGATAATGAAGCTGTGGGCAATGACGTTGACCGATTCTCACCAGATGACATTGACAATTTCCTCGAGAATGATTCAGTTCTCGCTGCTCAGACTTGTAGCCAAGAAGTTCGCAGCCGCCATGTCCCGCAGATGGGTATGGATTTCGAGACATCGAAAGCAGCACAAGCATTCTACAACAGCTATTCTTGTTTGTGTGGATTTTCTGTGCGAAAAGCGTCGAACTACTGTGGCCAAACTAGCGCAGGGGGTGGCGAGTCCCGATGTATTTTTAGATGCAACAGGTCTGGAAAGGTGCTTGATGAGGAACAAAAGGAGGCTAGGAGGAAACAAAGGAAAGATAGGTGGCAACAGCGAACTGGAAAGCTAGCACCAGACACAAGGAAGAGAAAAAGGAATGTCATTGATGTCACAGGGTGTCAAGCTAAACTGGTAGTCAGCAAAAAAAATGGCAGATGGTTTGTCACGGACATCAACCTCGAGCACAACCATGAGTTGAGTCCACCGGATGAATCAAAGTTTTTGAGATCGCATAAGCAAATGACGGATGAAGAAAAGTTGTTAGTGAGAACATTGAACTCAGCAAAACTGCCAACAAGAAAAATTATGGACATACTATCATTTTTAAGGCATGGCCCGCTCCCGTACACGAAAAAATATGTGACGAATGTGAGGGCATCAATCAGGAAAGAGAATGATGGCAATGATATGATGCAGCTGCTCAACTACTTCAGGACCAAGCAAGCAAAAGATCCAAGATACTACTACAAGTTTAAGGTTCATCCGCAAAACCCAAGCAAAGTGCTCTGCATTTTCTGGGCTGATGGCTACTCGAGGAAAATGTATGATTTGTATGGAGACAGCCTAAGTTTTGACACAACCTACAAAACCAACAAATACAACTTGCCATTTGCCCCATTTGTTGGTGTGTTCGGGCATGGACAGAACTGCTTGTTTGCATGTGCTATCATTCAGGATGAGACGATAAACACATTCACTTGGCTCTTTCAGACATTCCTAGAGTGTATGGGTGGGAAGCAGCCAAGGACCGTTATCACGGACCAAGACGCGTCCATGAAGGAGGCTGTCCCTGAGGTCTTCAACCTTTCCAAGCACAGAAACTGTCTGTTTCATGTGAAGAAAAAAGCTGAAGAGAAATGTTGTAGGACTTTTGTTACAAAAGGAGATCTCCATGATGATTTCACAGACATTGTGCACAACTCCCTCACAGTTGCAGAGTTTGGAAGGCTGTGGCAAGAGATGGTGCAGCAGTATGACATTGGTGATGTTAACTATTTCAAGATTATGTGGAAAGAGAGGAGAAGGTGGGCACCTGTCTACTTCAAGACAGATTTCCTCCCACTCTTACATTCAACGTCGAGGAGCGAAGGCATGAATGCCATATTCAAGGACAATGTAGCATCGACCGTCAATGTGATTAGTTTCATGAAAGAATACGAGAAGATATCTGAACGCATACAAGACATGGAAAGGGAGCAAGACTCGTTGACAAGGACAACAAAACCAACATTCTGGGTACACAATGAGCTTGAGATTCAGGCATCGCGAATGTACAACCGGCAGATTTTTTACCGGTTTCAGAAACAAATGAAGTTTGCTGCCCAACTGCACGTGGATGTTGTTGAGAATGGATCAAGGTTTGAGGTTTACAAGTCGAGCATGCTTGCGGAAAAAGAATTCAGGACACGGCGTTACCTTGTACTAGCAAACCTGAAGCAAGAAGAATTTGCTTGCATCTGTGGGAAGTTTCAAAAGGATGGCATTGTGTGTGCACACATACTGCGAGTGCTTGTCAACCTGAACATGCCTGTTCTACCAGACAAGTATTATATTAAGAGATGGAAACCAAAAGACAGAAAATATGTAAGAGACAAGCAGTTCAATGTTCCCATGGAAATGACTGAGGCGAGCAGACATTTGAGGTATTCACAGCTATCAACAATGCTCAATGAAATGGCTTCCGATGGGGCAAGAACGTATCAAAAGTACTTGTATGTTGTGAACGAAAGTGAGAGAATATTTGCTGGGCTAGATGAGATGACCAAGGCAGATGAGTTGAGGGAGCTTCAGGCAAGAGGAGTTGCTTTGGAAAAGGAACCCCCAATACAAATGCAAGAACCCCACCCTGATGGCTATGACAACCTACAAGACCCATATGTTGTTGTATCTAAAGGTCGACCGAAAGGTCGTTATCTAACAGCTAGGGAGAAGTTCCTCGCAAAGAAACAAACTAAATGCAGCCACTGCAGAAGCCAAGACCATAACATTGCTACTTGTCACAACCTGCATATTGATAAGTCTTTGTTTGAGAAGAAGAAACCAGCAACTAAAAAACCTACAGGTATCTATTTCTTTTGCTTTTTTTGTCATGTGCTTTTTTTGTCATTAAGTCCATACGTGAAGAAAAAAATCAAACAAGACACTAACCAAAAAAAAACCTACAGGTCCTTCTGATTCATCAACTGGTAAACAGAATGGAGCTAAGCGTCAACGAAGGAAGGCGCCTGCCACACAGGTTGGAGGAATGTTGTAGTTCAGGCAGAAGATTTTTGAAGAAAGTGGAGCAAAAAGAAGACATGTAACACCTAGGCAGCGCGAGTGACCTTGAAAAAAAAGTAAGATGTACCCAATGCGAGAGAAAAAACTACATTGTAACAAAATGCGAGAGAAAATTAAACTTTGGTTGGCAATGTTTGTACCTGGATTTAATACTTTGCACATATTATTTCTTGAATACTGCTTGAGGTGTTTTGTAATTTCATTTGCATTGCACTTTCTTCGCCCACCCCGCCTCTCCTATAGACATGTTTGAAAAAAATCCCCTGTCCAGGGAATTAGGAGAAGTGACAAAGCATAAAAGAAAAAGAAAAATGTTAGATATTTGTTGGACGATAAATGAGAAATGTTAGACATGTTGATTGAATTAAGTAAGCGAAAAAAAGAGGTTTTACCTGTATTTGTTTCTCCATTACTTTTTGTCTTTGCGTAGTAGTTGACCAAAAAAATGATACAATGTATTCTTTAAAAAGAACACAAAAAGAAAAAGAAGGTTTGAATAAGAAAAGCATTGGCACAGAACACAAAAAATATACTTTCTTTTACCCTCACTGTAAAAAAATGTTTTTCATATGAACAAAAAAAAACTTATGATTACTCCTCGAGCGACCACAAAAGATGAAGAAAAAAAAGATAAAAACATCTAAAAAATCTAGAGTATTCTTCAGCTCTTCATTCTTTTTGCTCCTCCTTGTAGATCAATGCTGTCCTCAACTCCCTGACAGAAAAAAGAGAGATGATAAAAATGTATGTTAGCTTATTGTTCTTCCTCTGTATCTGGTAATAAATTATGTTGCTTTGACAAAAGAGGAAGAAATCTGTTGCTGTAAAAATACCATTTTATTCACAAAGGTACTTGACAAGTCTTTTGGCTTCATCATTAGTGTTATGATCACTGAACAAGATATCAACAGCAAATCTGATCCTTGCATCTGCAACATCCTTCATCCTGAATTGGGCCTGGCGAGGATTCCGCGAAACAAAAGTTTGCATCCACTTGAGCACAAAAATCCCGCAAGCAGTGCTGTGTTTTTTGCAGAAAAGAAAATGATTAAAAAGAACATGAAGACACGTTGATCACACATAGAAAATGAAAAATGAAAAAAGCATCTCTTGATGTGTTTTTGTGTTTCCCACGCAAAAAAAGGCGGAAAAATGTACCTTCCAGTTTGCTTAGGCATGTTTGGGTATTCTGTAGCAAAATTTCTGAACCCCATTCTCCTGAGTCCCGATTCTTCCCATGTTTTGATAAAATTGTTTATCTATGAAAAGTTGAAGAATGGAAATTTTAAAGAACACATAAATGGCTAATTTGTTGCTGTACCAAAAATGAAAGAGAACGACAACTAAAAAAGAACAGTCTGCAAACACATTGTTCTTACCATCAAATCTTTTATCTCCATGTGAAAGGCTGACTTCCCATCATAAACTGAATCTAGGAAAATGAATTTTCTTGCAACAATATCAACGATAAACAAAATCCAGTGCTCGCGATGTACTGATGGAAAAAACAGCTGCAAAGTTTGGGAACAGCTTGTGAGGTTACGAAAAAAAGAAAAACATAAATATAAAGACAAACTTGTAAACTGTTGGGTTAAATTTGGACCGTACACGTTCACATTCATGTAGAGGCAATGCTCTTCCTGCTCCACTAAAACTTATAAGTGCTCTATTTCTCATTGATATCCTTCCTTCTTCAGTGGACCATGCTTGAAGAAAATAATCCTATTTTGAGGCAAAAAAAACATTTAAAAAATTAATAACTTGAAAAAAAGTTTTAAGTTAAAATACGTTTTAGTTGACCTGAAATTGTACTTACAGCGAGAATAGTGAAGAAGTAGTGCTTCTTTGATTGCCTTGGATGGTTGTCTCGAAAGAGCAACCGGCAGAAAACATTGAAAACATAGGCTTCCACACGTCCGTTGGTGTCGAATGAATCACCGAGTTGTCCAAGGGATAGGCTTGTTTTATCGACAATCACTACCCATTTGCTGCATGTGGGAGAAAAACACATCAAAAAGTGAGGTGGAGAAAAGAAGTGCAAACAAAAAGATTCAAGCAGTAGAAAAAGCAGAAAAAAGAATTAAGCGAAAAATGACGAAACAAAAAGAAAGAGAGGTAAGAAAACCTTCTGTTAGGTTCATATTTGCTTAGTGTCACAATGTTCCTGTGTAGCTGCTTCTCAAGTGCCGTGACAGGGCCTCTCAGATCGTGATCGAAAGGTGAGCATTGATACTTGCTTGGGCGTACAAGCCTTTTGGGAAGCAGGTTTTCCTTGCCACTTGAGTAACTGACTAATGTAAGGTTATTGTTGTACAGATTGTCTGCTGTGTTTACCATATTGGAGCATGAACCATTGAAAAATCTCTCCCCCAGAATTTGAACGTCCGGAGATAACTACAAAACATATAAAAATGGAACAAACATAAAAAATAATGATTAGTTTGTGTTGTATTAAGAAAAGATGAAAGAAAGTTATTGATACACAAAAAGACGGAAAACAGATTTACTTGAAAATCGTTGTTGACAGGGATTGGTTGATATTCGGTCCCATCTTGGTTGTCTTGTTGAATGAACTCATCTGTGAAAAGCCTCTTGCCTATAAATGGTGTTGTCCAGTAACTCTGCAAATTGGGACAGATTGTTGAAAACAGATGTATTCACTAACTAAGCAAAAAACAACAAAAGTACACCCGCTCGAGTTGCGACTCGGCGGTGGAGTTGCAACTGGCATGAATACAAAACGTCTTGAGTTACAACACGGGGTGTGGAGTTGCAACTATGGTGAAACACTAAAAACATCTTGAGTTGCAACTTGGGGGTGGAGTTGCAACAATGGTGAAATACAGAAACATCTTGAGTTGCGACTTGGGGGTGGAGTTGCAACTGGGGTGAACACAAAAACATCTTGAGTTGTAACTATGGTGAAACACAAAAACATCTTGAGTTGCAAGATGGGGATGGAGTTGCAACTGGGTTGAAACACAAAACATCTCAAGTTGCGACTCGGGGTGTGGAGTTGCAACTGGGACGAATACAAAAATATCTTGAGTTGCGAGTCGACGGTGGAGTTGCAACTATGGTGACTCATGGGTGTAAATACAAAAACACCTCGAGTTGCGACTCATGGGTGGAGTTGCAGCTGGGTGAACAGAAAACAAAAATTGCAACCCTTCGAGTTGCAAGTTGAGTGATGGGAGAGTAGCATGTCAAGGGCCTAATTGCAAAACCCCCATGAAAAGAAAAAGAAAAAAACAGAGCCTCGCCCCCCCCCCCCCCTGAGTTGCGACTTGAGGCTTGAGTTGCAAAAACAAGAAAAGTACACCCGCTCAAGCTGCGACTCGAGGGTGGAGTTGCAATTGGTATGAATACAAAACGTCTTGAGTTGCGACACGGGGTGTGGAGTTGCAACTATGGTGAAACACTAAAAACATCTTGAGTCGTGAGTTGGGGTGGAGTTCCAACTATGGTGAAACACAGAAACATCTTGAGTTGCGACTTGGGAGGTGGAGTTGCAATTGGGGCGAATACAAAATGTCTTCAGTTGCACACAAAAAAAGCCCCCCCCCCCTATTTGTGAGTCAATGATTGACCCACAAAAAAACTTGTGGGTTACCTGATTACAAAACAAACGATGCCAAGAATGGAAAAATCCTACAGCTATGCATGGAAATCATTCCATGCCAATTGTATGTAGCCTCTCCAATTGCCAAATGCGAGTCGATGGTTGAATTGCAACTAGGGCGATTATAGTTACACAAAAACCGTAGCTGCAAAGTCGTGTGGTGGCTTGCAAGGGCCATGAAGAAAAAACTACGAACTAGGGACAGTTCGCTGGTGAGTTTCAAGTCGATATTGGACTCACGACTAGGGCAAACTACAAAAAACACATTAGACCAAAAATGAACTTACAACTAGGGACAATGCCTATGAGTATGCGAGTTGACTTTGGACTCACGACTAGGAGGTAAATGTCCTATGAGTTGCGAGTCAACGTTAGACCCGCAACTAGGACGAGAAACACAACAACAACAACAAAAGATGTTGGTTGCAAGTCAAATGTTACACTTGACAAATGTTCCAGCCGGGTCGAAAATGACTACTAGTGTGGCCCAGTTGCAAGTCGCCAATGGACTTGCAACTAGGGGTAATGTTGCGGGGTGATGTTTGACTTGCAACTGGGCCAGCTAATACTAGGGAAACAGGTTGAGTTGCAACTTGACAATGGAGTTACAACTTGTGGCAATGCCTAGGAGTTGCGAGTTGACGTTGGACTTGTAACTAGGGCGACAAATTACAAAGAAAAAAAAGAAAACATGCTAGTTGCGGGTCGATGTTTGACTTGCAACTGGTCCACCTAAAAACTAGGGGAAAGAAGTCGAGTTGCAACTTGGTAATGGAGTTGCAACTAGGGGCAATGTCCTAGGAGTTGCGAGTTTGCGTTGGAGTTGCAACTATGGCAACAAAAATACAAAGAAATAAAATAAAACATGCTAGTTGCGGGTCGATGTTTGACTTGCAACTGGTCCACCTAAAAATAGGGAAAAGAAATCGAGTTGCAACTTGGCAATGGAGTTGCAACTAGGGGCAATGTCCTAGGAGTTGCGAGCTGGCATTGGAGTTGCAACTAGGGGAAAGAAATCGAGTTGCAACTTGGCAATGGAGTTGCAACTAGGGGAAATGTCCTAGGAGTTGCGAGTTGGCGTTGGAGTTGCAACTAGGGCACCAAAAATACAAAGAAAAGAAAAAAGAAAACATGCAAGTTGCGGGTCGATGTTTGACTTGCAACTGGGCCACCTAGAAACTAGGGGAAAGAAGTCGAGTTGCAACTTGGTAATGTAGTTGCAACTAGGGGCAATGTCCTAGGAGTTGCGAGCTGGCATTGGAGTTGCAACTAGGGCAACAAAAACGAAGAAAAAGAAAATATGCTAGTCGCGGGTCGATGTTTGACTTGCAACTGGTCCACCTAAAAACTAGGGGAAAGAAGTCGAGTTGCAACTTGGTAATGGAGTTGCAGCTAGGTGCAATGTCCTCGGAGTTGCGAGTTGGTTTTGGAGTTGCAACTAGGGCAACAAAAATACAAAGAAAAAAATAAAACATGCTAGTTGTGGGTCGATGTTTGACTTGCAACTGGTCCACCTAAAAAGTAGGGAAAAGAAGTCGAGTTGCAACTTGGCAATGGAGTTGCAACTAGCGGCAATGTCCTAAGAGTTGCGAGCTGGCGTTGGAGTTGCAACTAGGGGAAAGAAGTGGAGTTGCAACTTGGTAATGTAGTTGCAACTAGGGGCAATATCCTAGGAGTTGCGAGTCGGCGTTGCAGTTGCAACTAGGGCAACAAAAATACAAAGAAAAGAAAAAAAACATGCAAGTTGCGGGTCGACGTTTGACTTGCAACTGGGCCACCTAGAAACTAGGTGAAAGAAGCCGAGTTGCAACTTGGTAATGTAGTTGAACTAGGGGCAACGTCCTAGGAGTTACGAGCTGGCATTGGAGTTGCAACCAGGGCAACAAAAAACAAAGAAAAAAACATGCTAGTTGCGGGTCGATGTTTGACTTGCAACTGGTCCACCTAAAAACTAGGGGAAAGAAGTCGAGTTGCAACTTGGTAATGTAGTTGCAACTAGGGGCGAACTTCTGAGGAAACCCACCGGCGAACTTCTAAGGAAACTGCTTCATGGCGGAGCATGGTATAATCTACAAAAAAATAAAAAAATAGAGGATATGAACTTGAGCACACATGGCGTTATGAAAAAAAAACGTTGTACTGACTTAGTTTTTCTATGAGGACTACAATGCAATCCCTTGCATCGCTACGCTGGTACCAAAAAAATGTACTAGTATTCGTGGATGCAGGCTATCATATAACAGAACTAAAAAAACATGCGCTCGTGACATTTGAAGTAACATGTCACAAGACAAAAGTTTATGGTTGTAAGGAAGATAACTTGTTTTTGTATCAACGAAAGAACTGCTAACAACACTGAGGGAAAAAGATTTCATGAAGTATACAGTTGCAGCAAACACACAAAATAAACTATACACGACATGACAAAGGGGAAAAGATTTCATGAAGTATACCGCAGAACTTGCGTCCACATCGCGAAAATACATGCTGAAGGTCCGACCGTTGTCACGGTCACAATGAGCAAAGCAAACTGGGCAAACCATCATGGTAGACAGGGAGAGAAAAACACAAATCAGTACCAAAAAGTCAAAAAACAAAGCATCAGTGTGAGCGCAAAAAAATTTAAAACCTTGATTGATACAAAAAAAAATGAAACTACTCTGAAATACCATAGAAAAACTTCAAACCAAACTACCTAAATAGCTCACCGATCGAACCTCCTAAAGTTAATCAAACCAAACTACATTTGGTTGACAAAAAAGCCAATTTACTACCTACGAAACACACAATACCGACTGATATAAAAAACTTCAAAAATGAACCAGCCCCCACTGAAATCTAGGCAAAAAGAACACTAACACCAAAAAAACTCCATACTGACAAAAAAAACTATCACTCCACTAAATCTTGACTACTGTGTAGAGTGGAACAGTATGATGCAGATATAAGTTTCACATTCGTGTTCATTGTACTTGTACACTTGGCTGTGTTCATTACCAGGTGCAGAGGCGGCACTAGTTTCAGAAAACTAAACTCAGAAAATCTGAAACGTCTACTGCAACAACTTGGACCCTGTAAAACTTTCTTGGCATAATCCCTCCACGCAGGACTTGCTAACACATAAACTCTAGCCTGTCTCAGGGTAATTTGAATGCTCACTAAAACAAAAATAGACTAAAAACGGAGAAAAAAGCACATATAATAAGTAATGATACTCGACAAAAATGTATCTGAACAGACTCAAAACTACAAAAAGAATCAATCTAAAAAAGATGAAAATAAATCAACCGTGATTGATACAAAAAAAACCTAACCCCTACAAATCACCCAAGCAACACCCACTGAATCTCTCAACACTACCTAAAAAGACCCTTCCTGAAATCAAAACTGCTCTGCATACGATGGTTTTCCCGTCCGACCGGTACGACCAGAGAGCAAATCATTTCTAAATGCTATGGCCCACAAACTGAATTATCTAGGATTGTCTCTAATCGTACAGTGTTGGACAGGCACTCTGTCGTACGTATAGCACTGCTCTCCTGAAATCTACATAAACTTGAAGACCCCTTTCTTAAACACTGCTACAAAAACTAGATTCTAGCCTGACAAAAATGGATCTAAACAGACTCAAACTACAAAAGAAAAAATGAATCTAAAATGAAAAACAAAAAATCAGCCCTTGATTAATACAAAAACCTAACCCTACAAAATCACACAGGCAACCCAACTGAATCTCACAAACACTACCAAGAAGCCCCTTCCTGAATCTACATCAACTTGAAAAATCCCCCCCCCCTTCCCGTAGTAGGATGTACTGGGCCAAAACAAAAACACAAATAGGGGGATGCTAAAACTATGAGGAACACTAACACTTCCACACAGATTAAGGGGGCAAATCCTAGATCCACGAACACCTGAGAAGGGAAGGGGTGTGATGCTAAAAATGGGTGCTAATCTCTTAACAAGAATCAACTCCCGAACACATACGAAGAAGAGAAAAGGAGACGAAATGACAGGACAACTCACTCGGATGGCGCCTCTCTCCTCTCTCGCTCTTCAGAAATCGCCGCCACTTGGAGGAGCTCAAGCCGAAGAGCAATGGGGAACACAGCGAAATGAAAGTGATGAAGAAAAAGAGGTAACTGCTCGCCCCCTCGTCTTCTGCTCTGCGAGAGACCGAAAAAAGGCCCGCCAGCCCAACAAACAACACCACTGCCACGGCCCGCTGCTAACAACGACCTGAAACGGGCCGCTCAACAGACAACGCGCGCGCGGGGGACGGGGAAAACGCCAGACCGGGACAGAAAAAATAATTGCGCGAATGTTAAAGACAAAGAGAAATCCAATGGCTATGGACTTAGATGTGAGATAGCTATTTCACATCTAGATGTGAAATAGCAAACCTGAATTAATTTTGTTTGTTTTTTAAAGGTCATGATTGTTCCATAGCTTTGGTCGGGTAATCATGTACTGTTTGTAGTAGTGTACCCGACTCTTCTAGGCGAGTCTAGGGCATGAGAGCAGTCCAGGTTGCATCCTGATTGTTTTCTTTTACAATCTCTTCATCCCGTTACTGACTCCTGATTCATCACGTGAAGAGAAAACAAAGTCAATGGCCCACTATTGTGTTGTTCTCTCGTCCGCCATCCCCCGCTTCACCATGCTCCCTTGCTCCAGGCTTCTTCCCTGCTGCTGCCTTGCTTCCGCCGCATGCCATCTTCTTGCCATGGCGCTTCCAACCCACTCCCACAAACCGTACTACTCTTCCTCTCAGCCTGATCCATCCTCAGGAAAGACCCCTTTGCTCCACCTGGCACCACCGGATGGAGCTCCTGATGTTGGTTGCGGGGCGCCATGCCGGTGCTCCTGGTCGTGTGACGGCGTTGTCGATCTCAGACATGGACAGAAGTTGCCGCTGCTCTTTGTGGTGTCTAAGTGCTTGAAGCCACCACGAAGGGGCAATAAATGGGCATGCTGGAGCGAGGGTGCTGGGGGCTTCGAAGATTTAGTTGGAGCAACAAAGAAGAAAACTGGAAGATCGTGCAAAAAACTCTTACTGTTTTCGTTCCTAATGTAATTTGCATGTTTCTTTGATGCTCAATCATAAGAGTTAATTTAGCATTTGTTTCCAAAAAGTGTGGTGTTTATTATTTTCCAATTTATCCCCGTTCTAATTCCGTATAGACCGAGGCTCATGTTCTTGTTCCTGCAGGTGGATCGATGGATTTGAAGTTCAGTAAGCTAGAGAGATGGATTAGGAACCGGGAGAATGGATTTTAAGTTCAGTAAGGCTAGAAATATGTTACCGGACTCCCGGTCAAAGAGAGCAGAGGGAGAAACGGGATGCTTCTAGGGACCAGGTCGTGAGGAGACAGATCAGACAACAGACTGCTGGGCACGTGGGTGCGAGCGAAGTTTCTAGAGCTAAGCTCCAAGAGAATGTATACCGTCCGATTCAGTGTATCAACGGCTTAAAACTCAGGGATTCGCTGATGTTTATGCCGTTGGATGCAGCAGTATCAACGGCTAGCATTCAAACTTATTCCTACACTATATAGGAGTATAGATATAGAAATTCATAAATGTAGGCAAGAACCACAAATGAACAAAGGGGAAGGTGAGGAAAGATCTCAGAGGTTTGTTGTAATGACATACACATGGGAATTGGAAACACATATCACTCCATCTCATGCCTATTGGAAATATGCCCTAGAGGCAATAATAAAATGGTTATTATCATATGTCCAGTTCAAGATAAATGTTTATTATTTATGCTAGAATTGTATTGTATGGAATCTTAAATAACTTTGTGAATACATAAACTACACCATGTCCCTAGTAAGCCTCTACTAGTATAGCCCGATCAAACATGGTTATGGTTTACTAACCATAGACATGAGTTGTCATTTGATAAAGAGGTCACATCATTAGGAGAATAAATGTGATGGACGGACCCAATCATAAGCTTAGCATCAGATCATTTAGTTATTTGGTATAGCTTTCTTCATGCCAAGTATATGTTCCTTCGACCATGAGATCATGCTACTCCCGGATACTGGAGGAACGCCTTCTGTTCTATCAAACGTCACTTCGTAACTGGTTGATCATAAAGGTGCTCTACAGGTATCTCTGAAGGTGTCTGTTGGTTTGCGTGGATCGGGACTGGGATTTGTCACTCCATGTAACAAAGAGATATCTATGGGCCCTCTCGGTAATACAACATCATAAGAAGCTTCATGTGTCTAATGAGTTTAGTCACGGGATCTTGTATTATGGAACGACTAAAAAGACTTGCCGGTAACGAGACTGAACTAGGAATGGAGATACCGACGATCGAATCTCGGATAAGTAACGTATCGCCGGACAAAGGGAATTGCATACAGGATTGACTGAATCCTTGATATCGTGGTTCAACTGATAAAGATCTTCGTTGAATATGTAGGAATCAATATGGGCATCCAGGTCCCGCTTTTGGTTATTGACCGGAGAGAAGTCTCGGTCATGTCTACATGATTCTTGAACCCATAGGGTCGCACGCTTAACGTTTGGTAGCACTATGGTAGTATTGAGATATTAATAGTGGAAGTCCGAAGGTTGTTTGGAATCTTGGATGGAATCCAGGACATCACGAGGAGCTCCGGAATGATCCGAAGGTAAAGATTTATATATGAAAAGTTGTTGTCGGTGTTCCGGTAAAAAATCCGTTTTTTCTCGGTATTGTACCGGGAAGTCGGGTTCCAGAGACTTCAGAAGGGGTCCGGAAGTCCTCAGAGGGTTCCACCACATCCCATATAGTAGCATGGGCTGTAGGGGGGTACCCTGGCCTTAGTGGGCCAGGGGCACCGGCCCGTACAAGGCCCATGCGCATGGGGAAGGGAATACCCTAATGAGGAGGCCTTCTTGTTATTAATCTTACGTCGAGATTCGTGTGGATATTTTCTTTATCTTTTTTCTTTTCCTCTTTGTGCTTGATTCGCTCGTGTTTCAACCTCCTTTAAAAAAGGCGTATTGGCCGGATGTGTATATACGAGACATATATTGATCCGCACTCCCACAAGTTATACGAACGAACACAGTAAATAATAAATTATGTTGATACATTCTTGACTTCACAATCTCTATATAAACAAGAGGATAACAAGCCCTTATCCATACTGGGATCAAATGTTGTTCCATCCACACATTTTACCTAGCACAGGAAGCAGAGCAAGAGCTTTGCTAAGAGCGGTTGACGGGAGGTCCGCCGCCAAACGGATTGTCTGCGAGCACAAGCATCCAGCAAATCGACAGTTATAAACTTCTAGACTAGTACAAATAACACAAGAATTCTTTTATAATTGATTTTTGCAAGGTGTGGACCACAATCAAACGGCTTGACTAACAATTCGTACAACAATATAATGGTCCAATAACACAAGAGAAGTGTCATATAAGTAGTTCGTATTTGTTTCCTGAAGCAAATTGGATGTGAACTGAGTAAGAAAAGCAAAATTATATGTACTCACGGCTGCCAAAGGTAGGGCCCCCGTCTTGGAGGTTGCTTTGAGCAGCTGCAGGAGCACCACTGCCACTGACATTGGAAGCGCCAGGGGATTGAGTGTCGCCAACAACACTGGGAAGACCAGGTTCAGGTGTGCTTTGAGCAGCAGGAGAGGCCAAGAGCGGAGAGACAACTGGTGTTGTGGTCGCCATTGTCGTTGATCCCCAAGGTCGCTCTTTCCCTCCTTCAGGAGTAGTTGGCTGGACGAGGCACCAGAACTACAACCCTTAATGTCTGCATATATAGTGTGCATCGTCCAATGGCGGGTGGCATGAGGGGTCATTCATTGAGCGGTTAAAAGTCAAAAACTTATCACAATCCCAGTGGTTAGATGGAGCAATCTCATCACGGTACTTTACTGGATTTTCAGTATCACACTATGTCATGTGTGACAAAACTGAGCTAGCTTGTATGGACTAGTTCTTGTGCTGATTCATAAACAGAAGAAAAGAGTTGAGCACAGCTTGGTTGGAACACAAGATTTCTTGTAAAATTCAGATTCATGTGTTTCAACTTTCTGAGAGAAGGTGAGAAGCTTTCCGCACCTACTTATTCAAAGATAAGCTCTTCCTAGGAGTTGTTCACCATACCTTAAAAAAAAACTTCATATTGGCTTTCCGTGTATCTGCTTAGTTCAGTCCCTGAGTTCGACTACTCTGTTTCTGGTGGCTTGCGAACGATTACAGGGGCTTATAAAATGATTCGTGTGACTCATGATTTGACAAACGCATACCATGAAAACTACTTTAGTGATTCAACCTGGGAATTACTAACCTGTCAAATCAATTATAAATATAATTATGTATCCAAAAGCAACAGGTATTGATATTCAGAGAGAGTGTCAGACAATGTCTCAACCAACTTACCAACTTCTTCCATTTGGAGTGTTGACTCAGAAGTTCAACCCCACACCCACACCCGCACCCATTCACAAAGCGAGGTCTTGCTCACAAATCCATACTACGGATCAAGCTAAAACACTCGCATAAAGCAATTTCAGTCTAGCTAGCTACCCAGGATGCTCTTATTTATCCATCGACCCTCTTCTCGGTCTTCCCCAACACACACGCCACTACAGGAAAATCAAAAGCAGTCGTGTATCTAGATGTAAGCTGAGTGTAAATTCACGCGTACCCGGCTTATAAGCCGATACGCCAAGTATAAAAAGGCGAAAACACTACAAATAATATGACCTCGGTTAATAAGGCCATAAGCCGAGCATGACAGAAATTATGCTCGGCTTATAGGAAACACACAGACATATACCACAAAAAGAGCACGACTTAGGTACCCAACCCGGTAAAGGTTCATGCCACTTGGCCATCATCTCTACTCCTAATCTCTACTCCTAATGGACGACTTGATGAATAGTTCACGCGGTTTATTTTCGCTGGGTTTTTTTCGTCATCCTCCCACCTCCGTTTTATTTTCGTGATCCTCCCACCTCCGTTAACTCGCTATCTTTCTGCGAAAAAAACCGGTGCCAAAAAAACCCAACGATCGCTCCTCCTCATGTTGATTTTTTTACCCTTACAATAAAAACTTTCCTAACCTTTTCAAAGTTTCCTAACTAGACACGTTATAAACGGGCAGGAATTGATAGTACGTTACCAATCAATCGTAACGTAGATGGAAACAAATCGAACGAATCGTAACAATAATTAGGCCGACTATTACATACCAAAAGATATCCATACCAAACATAGGTACGTCAATTCGCTTCCTTCCCTTCCCTTCGTCCCTCAGTCCCACGCTCGCGGCGCTGAAGTGGCGGTGAAAGGCGATGGCGGCGGCGTCGCTGATGGCGGCGAGGACAACACGTGGCAGCCCCCGAAGCATGAACACGACCGCACCTCGGGCCTGCCGTCTGCCAAGATATGGGTGAGTTCTCGTGCTGCCCACCCTAAACCCTCACGTCCTACAAATTCCTCAACCCCTACCGTCTCGATCCCGTCCTCACTCTGATCCGGAGGACGATGCACCTCCGGCCGATCGACAATGGAGGTTCGGGATCCTTCCTCTCAGCACCGGCTCCTAGAAGAATCAGCGGCGCGCCACGCCGATCGAACCCCGTCGAGATCACTAGCCAAGATTGCTATTCTGAAGTTTTTTGTAAACAAAGTGAAGAGTGGGACAGGATCTGCACTTGTGCTAATATAACATATACTTGTGCACGTGCAGGTTTTGTTTTAAAAATCCAATTTGTTTATCCTTTTGTTGCTGATATTCGTGGATTGAAGGGACTGTGTGACAAGGTGAAAGAGCTAATAGCTGTAGTTTTACACCAATGCAATTTGTTTTGTTTCAGTATTGGACATGGCGTGTGAAGGACACTTGTATTGTTGTTGCTTGATCCTATCCACACCCGCCTCAGCTTCTTACGATCCGATCGGAGTTATGTTCTCAGATCCTTACTCGTGTTTCATCTTCTTTAGGTTTTCTTAGGTCCGTGGCAGCAGCGGCATCCATGCATGGTTATGAGCTATATCACTTCGATAGCTACAAGTTGCGGAAGGCACTTCGATAGCTACAAGTTGCGGAGGTTCGGGATCCTTCCTCTCAGCACCCACTACTGGAAGAATGAGCAGCGCGCCATGCCGATCCAACCCAGTTGAGATCACTCGGCAAGATTGTCATTCTAAACATTTGTGTAAACAAAGTGAAGAGTGGGACAGGATCTGCACTTGTGTTAATATAACATATACTCGTGTAGGTGCAGGTTTTGTTTTAAAAATCCAATATGTTGATCCTTTTGTCGCTGAAAATTGTTGCTGGTGCAGGTGTTGCTTGATCCTATCCACCCGTCTTAGCTTCTGAGGATCCGATCGGAGTTAAGTTCTCAGACCCTTATTCGTGTTTCATCTTCTTTTGGTTTTCTTAGGTCCGTGGTAGCAGCGGCATCCATGGTCGTGGGGCTGGAGTTTTTCTTTGCTCCCATCTTTGTTGCCCTGGCCTTACCACCCCCACACCTATCATTCTCATTTTGCTTACTGTTTGTTTTGGGAAGATCAGGTTACATCTACATCTCGTTCTACTTCTATACTTGTTTACCTGATTACTTGATACATAATTTCACATGGGTAAACTTATAATATTTAGTCCGGTTTAGATGATGAAATCAGCTGGAGTATAGACGGGGCTTATACAGATTTTTTAGGAGAAGACTACCCCAATTGTGGCATTGGTCGTAATTAATCTGGTGTTCTTCAGCTGAGTGACATTATTTCATTTCGGGAAGCACTAGCTGGAATCAGACGCCTATTTTTTAATGTTTGCTGCTTATTCCTTCTGGTATAATCAATGTTTTCTAATTGAACAGAAGTTTTATGTGATAACCTTCCAGAATAGAGTGCCATGCAAAGATGACTTTTTTTGACTTCTCAAGGGGAATACGCAGATTAACTTTCCATGAGTAGTCTTCTATTGTTAACTAAAATTATTTAATTCTTATGCACATGGATAATATTAGAACTTCGAAGTGATCAAATTATATGCTTTCGTATGCAAGATTGTAAACTAACCATTGCATACACATCTTATCTCCAGATTTTCAGTTTGTGCTTGTCTAATGAAAAATTAATTCCCTTTGGATTGGGGAGCAGTATATGCCGAGTTTCTGTACGTGCCAGAGTCAATGTTTCCTTTAAGGTGAGTTTAAAAGTTCAATTTTAGGGATTAGCTTTTCGGTGACAGTTCTCTGTTTTATACTCCGAACTGCGTTGATATATTGGTCTGATCTTTTGTTAACCGGCTTTACTTTCGGAATCGGCTCTGATAGGAATTCTCATCTTGACCAAGTTTAGCAACATAGTTCTTGAAATTTGATTACATAAAATTATATGAGAAATCTTCATGAAAGAATACATCTTCAGTCATTTGACATACAAGGCCCAATCATTATATAATTATTTCTGGGGTTTTAATACTCGGTTTTACTTTTGGATATATCCATTTGCTAAAACGACACATAGAGTGAGAAATATTTTAAGTTGGACAAATGTGCATTGCATCTTCTACAACAACAGATCCTCTTGTTGGGATTATATATTAAGTGCTAATACATGTGCACCGTTATTGTTTCTATTGCTAATGTACTGATTTTATCAAGTGTAACATGAGGCTCACTAGACTGCGTTGCCGGATGTGGCATCACTTTTCATGCTCTGGCCCAGTTTTGCATTGGCATGAAAATCTCGTTTCAAATTTTACCACACCATGTACAAACTTATCTTGCATGGACCCTCTTGTTTTGCTTATTCTAGATGTATGTCTTTTTCCATTTTATGCATGTTGCATATAATAGTATACTTAAATTATGTAATAATATATAGTTTTTGATAGATGTAGCAGTAACACATATGAACAATATGAGGTTGATGCATAAAGTGGTTTGTCATGGGTGTGTTGATCGTAATACTATACATAAATATATCGAGTTATGACATTATTTATCTTTTCACATCAGATTTTGTATTCTGTGCCACTGTATCGTCATTTTAAATATTTTGTATGAGGATAACACTTTCGATGAAAATTAATTAGTTTTCATATTGTTTCGACGGAAATTAGGTGTCATATTGCTCCATACAAACCTGAATAAGCTAAAAGGAAGTCAGTTATACTACCGATCTGGCGATGAAGAAAGTTTACCTAATTCCTTTTTTTTGACGGAAATATTACTTTATTAACTCAAATAACGGTTACATCATCTGTTAGGAATTTATCAGAAAGCTAGGAGGTGCCTCGGCCCAAATAGAAGGGCGTTCACACATCACCATTTAGCTAATTCATGAGCTACTACATTGGACTCTCCAAAACAACGCTCAACTGTAACCTTCCTGAAATCACAAGATATTCCTGCAATCATCTAACATTGGCGCTTCGAATGGCCTTCACTGAGCTTTAGTGCATCCACCACTGTGCTATTGTACATCCTTACCAGTTTAGCTCAACCCAAACTTAGGGCCAGCTTCAATACTTCAAAAAGTGCGGAATGTTCAACCTAGCTGTAGAAGCAGTGATGAAGCGTCCCTTATGATCTCTGATAATTGCTCACAAGCACCGGAGTTTATTCCAACAAAAAAAGAAGCATCGACATTTAGCACTAGATGCCCAGCTAGGGCTGAAGTCAAGACCTTTCCTGCAGCACACGCGTAGTCTAGGGCGAGTGCCATGATCTCGGGAACTGTTCTCTCTAGCATTTGCACCTTCTCTCCTTTGACAAACTCTCTCCATTGCCACCACAAATACCAACATGTTATAACTATTAATTCCGGTAGTTCGACCTGGCCCATATATGGTTTCTCATGAGCACCATCGCAAAAGTAGGAAATCAATAACAACCGCACCTGATCGATCCACCTCAGCAGCCAACTGGATCTATGTGCTTATTCCAAGAGCCTCCCAAATCCAACTTGACGGACCCACCTGATTGAAGAAAGTTACCTAATTCTAATGTTGAGTTCCTGGAGAATCTACTTGACGGTTCGGAGTCGAAGACAAACGTGCTACCACAATCTCTAGCATGCCCACGGATCAACGTGAATTAGTTGTTAGGCTCTACAAAAACATCATGTCTATCAATGATGCCGAGTGTTTAGAGTAAGTATCATTTACAAGTATGTAATTTGCTAGTATACATTATTATGATTCTTACCATCCATTTTTTCAGGAAGGAATGGGTGCGAAGCTCGACACCTCATGCAATGGGTTTATGTCCCAAAAAACTTCTGGGCATACTTAACATGGAGCAAGCTATGGATAAAGCATCACCGTGCGTATACTAGCATGTGACGAGGGCTTGTTGTTCATAGACCCTCCCGTACACGTCATGGATCTATAATTTTGTATGAGTAGTTATCATAATTAGGCATTCAAAATCATTAGTATCAACATGTTTCTAAATTGTTTTTCTTAGTCTGCCCATGTTGTTAGATTCAACACGAGATCAATAGTTCTGCGTGAACCCTTTGATTTTTGGCATGTGATAGACAACAGCATCTCATCGTGCAACTTCATAAGTAAGATCTTTTGTCCATTGTTGTCATGGTTTATTGTTTCTAATAGCTACCACTTGTAGATTCATATTTGAGATGCATTCATAGTCGCCAGAGGTCAAAACTCTAAGACATTTAGTGGAATTTTTACAAAGATTTGCGAGGGAATTCAATGTCACACTCGAAATAAAGCAACCCGGCTAGAATTCCGATATATCTAGATGACAACGGTTATTTCCACCATCGACGAAGGTAGCTGACCGGACGCAATAGCAGGAACATACCAGGCCCGTGGCCGCACAGGCTCGGCTGGGATCTCCGAGGCCCGTGAAGTTCCCGCCTTCGTGCTGCAGCCGGCACGCCGTCGGCGCCGCCGCCCCTGTCCAAGCCGCTCCCCTGCCTCCCCGCACAGAGAGCCGCCAAGTGGAAGCACCACCACCGCGAGCACCGCCGGCCACCACCACCAGGTCGCCGGACCGCCACCGGCCGAGTCGCACCACCGCCGCATGCCCGCGACGTAGAGGAACCATCGCAGCTGTCGGGAGCCCGAAGCCGGACCCCAGCCGCTGCCCACACCGCCCCTGGCCCGCGCCGCCTGGCCAGATCCCCCGCTGAATCACGCCCACGCACGCCCCACCAGGTAGCCGCCGCGCCACCACAAAGCACCAGCAGGCCGACACGCCAGCACCACCAGGAGCTCCCGGATCCGCGCCGCCGAGCCCCGCCACAGCCCGACGCCTCCCGCAGCCTACCATCCCGCGTCGGCCAGGAGCTCCGCGAGGAGGAGAGGGAGCGACCCCGCCGACGTCCACGCCGACCGGGCTTCGCCCGGCGGCACCCCTAGGCGGTGGCGAGGGAGGAGCAGGCCGGAGGAGGAGAGGCTGGGGGCGGAGCTAGGTTTCCCCGGCCCGCTCGTGGGAGCGGCGGCGGGGGTGGGGGAAAGGGGGCCCGACGGGTTATTACCCTATTAGGGGAGGGGGTGAGCGTGTTTCTATCCCCACGGGGCTGCTGCTGGGTAAATTATAAAACCTGGCTCTTTTAGCAAGTTCAAACCCATTCCAGCAGTACCCAAAGCCGAAACCCGCCATACCCATGAAACTACTAACGTATGGGCCCTGGAATAGACATGAACCGGCCAAAACCTAGCATCCCACTTATCCGCCCAAGTTTATCAGTTCATCCCACACCTCCAGCTGCCACTTCCACACGACCAGCCCAGGCGTCCAGCTCCCCAGCCCCAAATCCACACCCCCTCGCTCCCGCACCACACATAACCCTAGTGCTTCTCCTCCCACCGCCACCGCTCGACCTGGGGTCCATCTCATAGCCGCCCTCCCTGCACGCTTCCTATCATCAACCTTCTGCACTGGCGTCATTCCCTCCACCGAGCCTCCTCGATTCCTGCCTCTCCCCAAGGATCCGAACGGGTGACAAACTCACCAAGTCACCATGGTGGCGTCCTCACGTCCCAAGCCAGGAGAATGGGCGTTGTCGCCGCTGGCTGCACCAGCCCGTCACCCTCCTCTCTCTACGTGGTGGAGGCAGAGCTGGTCATGGTCTTCATGGAAGAGGAGGCCGAGGGTGTTCCAATCCCATCCCCAAGCATCCACATCCAACTCCAACATCCGCAATAAGTCAAAGACTAGGTGAGCAGCCTAGTCTTGCACGATCTGAGATGTTGAATCTATGTTTGTATGCATATTGACAGCACTAGTGTCTAGTATGGAATTTTGTATATAATTTTGTGTGAATGGATGTTGACCGCTTGCAGGGACAGGTTCCCCACGGGTACAGAAAACCCGAGGATTTTAGGGGATGTCAAAAAAATAGGCCCCGTGCACGCGGATGGGCTTGCAGTTTTCTCGCAGGGACGTGGATGGGCATGCAAAACCAGGTGGGTTTCGTCCCTGTTGCCATCTTGAGTAAGGCCCCATATACGGTACCATTCTAAACATAAACCCTAGGGTCCATTTCCAGAATAGAAACACATACAAAGCCGACATAAGCATGAATTCATATCGTACATGCACTATCATATGCCACAGCTTTACAAATCGAATATCACAACAATTCCACTGCCAAAGAGACATCTCAAATCTTTATCAAAAAAAAGAGACATCTCAAATATATAGCTACGGGCGCGCACGCGCACACACACATCATACAAGTGCGAACATTCAAAATTATTACACAGAGAGGCTACGTGGTCCAACATACATCATCACAGCGGAAGACCCACACGGTCTGAGTACAGACAAGACCAAACGATGTATAAGAGCTGGGAAAACATATCAAAACTAGACACAACTACTTTTGATGAAGTCATGACTCACCTACTATTGGCTAGTAGCAATGGACATGGTACAATTCCAGGCTCCTTGTATACCATCCTTACTCTTACTTGTGCATCTGAACAAGGGGTTTACTCTCCTTCCCACACAAAAATTGTGTCATTATTTTCTTATCTCCTCAAGTACTCGTAGAAATTGGAAGTATTGGGAAGCACTCAACAATACCTTGATAAGTAGCAATAGAGACGTTGTAGAACCCATGGGATTTCATCAAGTACATTTGCCAGATCATGTTAAATGAGGGTAGTTTTACGAGAGTGCTCTGAGGAACTCCTGGAATAAGTTAGGGATATTGTTGCCCATATGTCTATATTTTTAGCAGCAACGGATTTGCTTGTGATGTCATGCATTGTTATGTGTTTTTACGAGATAGTGAAAACATGTGTGGTCCTCTATTGTTCAATGGTGATGATTAGGAAATCGGATCAATGTTGTCTCCCTAGCTAGCAGCTTGCAAAGATTATTAATTCTGTGCAGGTAGAGGTGATACAATTCAGCTCTCGATAAATAATTGGTCTAAGTAGACTATATTTGTGAGCAACATTTCTCCCCTGCACTCCTTTGCAAAAGATAAACCAATCACTATTGAAGTAGCCAAGGAACATGGTCACTGGATGTCTAGTGAAATTTAGCGATTCATACACATTGCCACTGTCAACGCCTCCAATGACAACAACCGCACTCTCCATTGTCTTGGGCTGGAGCAAAAACCTAGTAGGCACAACTAAGAGAACCGACACTTGCTCCAGGCACAGGTGAAGAGAATTTTATACTTCATGGAAAATATTTAGCACATAAATCGCAAGGGCAGAACAAGGCAACACAACTTGCATAATCCAAAAGATCAAATACTACACAGACCAACACTTTACTACAATAACTACGACATGAACAACAACTTGAGAATATTACCTCCCATCTATGACAGTACAGAGTACCATAAAAGCGCTCAAAAATAAATGTACCAACATCGATGAATAAAGTGATAACCATCATCTGCTCTGTTTTCAGTTGACACTGTCAAGAATCTAATACATTTTCATCATTTCGGGTCCACACCACTAAAGAACTTCAAGTTACACCCTTCGTATAAACAAAATGATGCCAACTGATGTTTAGTTATACCCGCCCTTTCGTCTAGATACAGTAACCACCGCCGTAAACTCTCTTTCACCACATCAGACCTCTAGAAAAATATAAGAGTTTTTTTGACACTAGTATGGGATGGAGTGAGTACATGTTTGGTTAGCCAAGAATGTTGGACAAACAACAGCACACAGAAGTCCGAATTCCTTTCATCGGTATGATATTCAGTGCTACCAGTGGAAAGCAGTTAGTTCAGCAGTAAGATTCTACCAAGGAAGAAAATATGCAAGCCAATGATACAATAGTCATTGGCAGTTACTCAAAATTCAAGCGAACCAGACCAATTCACTCAAAGAAAAAGTGAAAAACTGCGCGTACAATTTATAAATGCTATCCAATCCTGCATTCCCTCTTACATGCTAGGGCATTTCTTACAATTAAATCATGTCCTGAACTCCAACACCATTTACAACTATCAAAAATGTGACATGACTGCTGAATCATCACTTTTGCCACCTCAACCACTACAAGAAAGCAGACTAACATCTCAGGCATTGAGACATGGGAAGAGAAATAAAACAATCTCATCCACCCAACACTTCACTGCCATCTTTCCATCCATGCCAGGGACGACAATGCGTCCTTCCACATCCCAACATAGCCGGACAATACAACTTTGAGTTGGAGTCAGGGGGTACATTTCTCTGATTCTAGTTCTTCAAGGCGCAAGTTAAATGGCATTAGAGTTGCAGTGAAAGCTAAACTGAGAAAAGCGTTCAGCTATCAAAAGTAGACATTCTCCTGTCAATTTATTAGTGGAAGGCAGTGACATTCGACATTGATGCCTGAGGCAATGTGGAGCACTTTTCATATACAGTAATCACTCTGAACATCACTGAGGAATTCTATCCACTATTTAAGATGTGACTTTTCCAGCAAAATTGACCAATTTGAACTTCACATACCTAACTGAATAGATCGAGGGAAGTGGTTATTTTATTAGAGAAAAATACAGGGCAAAAGACAAGATATACCGGCTGCGCTGCTTTCGTCCAGGCACATCCCTTGAAGATGGTAGGCGATGTATGTGCTGATGTAGATCAGATCCTCAAGTAGGGCCCCCTTTTCGCCCTCCAGCATCATTGCACCATGGTCTGGGTGCGTGGTGATGTGGAATTGTCATCGAAGACTTGCGGTAGGTAGCGTGGATCGGGCGCTGAGGCAGATTAGTATGTCGTGTTGGTCGGGTGTGGTGCGCTCGATTTTAACATAGATCTTCATAATGAATCTCTGCACTAATCAGTTGTGGGTTTACTCACAAGGATTTTAGTCATCAGATTTATTTGGTATCTAAAGAGAAATCAGTCTACTGTAATTTGGTGTCGTGCTGCCAAACAGAGGAGATTAATCTTCCTAGGGCAGCATGTTGTGGAAGTGGTGGAGAACCTAGGATCCCCGTCATCGGAATAATCATTCTGATACCATGTGGAAAGATTAGGAAGCCAAGATGTTTTTCTTGTGGATTGATCTGACACCCTCGTGAGGGTATATATAGATGTACAATGGTATGTTTGTTGAAACTATTATATCACTTTATCTCGAACACAAACATATTTGTAACTCTCTTTATCTCTAACTCAAATGTACTTGTATCTCTAGAACTCCTCACCCTCCTCCCTCTCTGGTGTAGCCGTTGTGGCCCGACATCAATGGCACTGGAGCTCCTGCGTGGGAGATACAATTCAAGGGAAGGGACTTGATTTAATTCAACTAATTTCTGCAGGTTTAATTCACAAGGGTATCCAGATTTATCGTGTAACCTGAAAAATTGTGTAAAGCTTTTTCAAAAGAGTAAATGATAGTGTCAGGCTAATTGCAATGAAAACGAGCGCAAATTATCAGTGTTCCGGGAAAGGTGGGCAAAATATCAGTTTCCCATTTGTATGTCTCCCATGGACTTTGCACCTTATTTTTCTTTGAGATAAGTCCATATTACAACCTCGAACTACCACCAAAGTCTAGAACACAACCCTGACCAATGAAGCCGTCTAATTTACAACCCTCAACTTTCAAAAGCGGACAAAAAAACAACCCTGAAGCGGTTTTTCACTAGTTTTGATCGGTTTTGACTAGTCAATAGCCTAGTCATATGCCATGCCACCATCTCAGTTGTGTGTATCAGCCTTTTATTTTGCATTGTGTTAGATCCATGTGTGAGCCTTTTATTTTGCATGATAATGTGTGAGCTCCATGTGTGAGCCTTTTATTTTGCATTGTGCTAGGATGATGTGTCAGACCGTAGCTATGTGTGAGACCTAAGCTATGTGTGAGACCTATGGTATTTGTGAGACTTTAGTTCTTGAATTACGTGTCATTATCACATATTTTCTTCTTTTCAACATACGAAGTGCACATGATGGCCTAATGCTAGCCAAATGCTACATAAATATTCGACCAAAAAATGAAAGTACCCAGAATTTGTTGAAGAAATTCTTTAAAAAATCAAATAACCCTTGTATTCAATCTGTGAAAGTTTCAACATGTTCTGCCGAGTAGAAAAAAATTTAGCGGAAATTCAAATTCAGAGCTATCTTTGGTTCAAATTTTGGCAAAAAAAATTCCAGAAAATTTACAAAATTCTCAAAGATCCACAATACCCTTAGATTCAATCTATGAAAGTTTCAAGAAGTTTCGCCCATTGGATTAGAAAATTGAAGCAAATTTTAGATCCGGGAGATGGTGACATGGCGTATGGCTTGGCGCTGACTAGGATGTTGACCAGTCAAAACCAGTCAAAAACCACTCCAGTGTTGTTTTGTGTCCGGTTTTGAAAGTTGAGGGTTGTAAATTAGACGGTTTCGTAGTTCGGAGTTGTGTTTTAGACTTTGGTGGTAGTTTGAGGTTGTGATATGGACTTATCTCTTTTTCTTTTCTTTTTTAATATATATTGGGTTCTATGATTTGGCAGTTCCTACCTACTATAGATGTTAGAATTGTCTCATCAATCACATGTCTACCTTTCATTGATGAGTCTGCAACGTCATACCTCAACCACTCTGTTGATATCGAACAATATATATCTTCGTAGAACCCTCATCTCCCCATCAGTTTGTCTTCCTCTACCATCTGCTCTCGCATGCAAGTAGACATCTAGTTAGAAAATAAAATCTGGGATATCTCTTGTATGGAAATCTCCTATGATCGTTTGTTGTACAATCTGTTATGCACACGTGGTATCTCGGAATGAGAGGTATCAAGAATATATACATCACAGGTTTGTCTTCTTGCGCTAAATCAAGAAAACCAGTGTGAAGAGACCATGATGTGGTACTCGCAACGGTGTTGAGATGCTTAATCTAAATATAAACATAATGGAGAAGAATTGTATACACGATGCTCATTATGTCAGATTACGAGCCAACATCTGTTTTAATTAGCTCGTGAGATGAAAACGAACAGAGGAGTGCACGGTGTTAGCTAGGCTTTGATGTACACATCAACTAAATTAGCTTGTCAAGTCTAACTCATCAAAGAAAGTCCAGCTGAAGTTCTACGCATTTGCATTTTTCAGCACTGTGCATATACATATGTTGTGAACAAAAGAAAACATCATCTCTCAATCAAATATCTTCGTGTATTTGCTCCATTGGAGATGACAGGCAGCGAACAAAAGAAAACATCATCTGTCAATCAACTATCTTCATGTATTTCCTCCATTGGAGATGACAGGCAATGTCTGTTTGTCAGTAAATTGATTTGATGTAGATTACTTGACTTTGGCACACTCATCATGCATGATGTAAAAACATTGCTAAAAAAATTGAGTTTCTCACCTTAAATCTGCACCTGCATCATATCTGGACCATACTGTGATAGGGTTGAAGCGTGATAGTCCAAGTTTTATCATCTCAAATCCGACCAATTAAGGTCTTGTATGTTTTGGGCTTATACTTCTGCATTTGCAGCTTTTCCACTTCGGTTTAAAAGCTAAAAAAGCTCCTAAATAGGAGTGCGGCGTTTCGGTGTCCAGGCTCATCTGCAACTGGTCAAGAAAAATAATTAAAACAAATACTAGAAAAATTCAAAACAACCCAAATCTTGCAGGAATTAAAGTGGCTCCAACGGCTCCGCTGGTGAACCACTTGTTGTTTGCAGATGACAGCCTGTTGTTTCTCAAAGCAACTGTGGAGGGGGCGAATGAAGTGTCTCTTTTGTTGGAATCCTAGGGTAGAGCATCAGGACAAAGGATTAATAGAGAAAGAAAAGTTGTTTTCTTCAGTAAAGGGTGCCCAGACGCAAACCTCTTTTTACCGGAGCCGGTATGTACCGGTGCTAAATCCATCCTTCAATTCTTGGAGATTGGT
Organism: Aegilops umbellulata; assembly: GCA_032464435.1. Classification (NCBI taxonomy): domain Eukaryota; kingdom Viridiplantae; phylum Streptophyta; class Magnoliopsida; order Poales; family Poaceae; genus Aegilops; species Aegilops umbellulata. The sequence goes on from CP136060.1 coordinate 556,744,189, forward strand.
GCACACTGTTTACATGCATACTAGTATTCCTTTGTATTCTGTTAAACATCATCATGTATGAAATGTCTTGTCAACTCTTGTCAGCACTTTTTGCCAGTACCGCGCATGCATGTCTCAGACATACTCTCCTCCTCTAGCTCCCATAACAAAGGTACCATTTAAATTTCATTTGACATTCTCAACCGTTTATATCTTTTAAATCAAAATTAATATGTGAAATATTTTATATATTTGATCTCCGGGTGGCAAGACCTTTAGAACAAGATCAATTTCGGATACATTTCAAATACATTTAATTTTCAACATTTCAATTAACTTATTTCACTCTATATATTATGTGTGAAACTGCTTATTTCACTGTTCGAAACTTATTTCACTCTATATATGGAACATATGAAACATGTTATTTCACTCTATATATTTTAAACACCTTTTAATTTCAATGTTTCAAATATATGAAACATGTTATTTCACTCTATATATTTTAAACACCTTTTAATTTCAATGTTACAAATATGTGAAACGTAGTTTGGAAATATAATTTTTTGTGATGTGTGAAATCAGTTTTTTTAAACGAGTGGAATATAGTACTTCAAATGAGTGAATCTAATCTTTTCTCTCAAATGAGTGAAATAAGTTTTTTCAACTAAGTAAAATCAGTTGTTTCAAATAAATGATATATTGTTTTGAAATAATAAAATCAATTTGTGAATGAGTGAAATATGTATTTCAAATTAGTGAAATAATTTGTTCGGCATGAGTAAAATCGTATTTTTTGTAATGTGAAACTAATTGATTTTAGAAATCAGTTATGTCAACATTTCAAGCGTATGTGAAATCAGTTTTTTTGAAAATCAGTGAAATATATTATTTCAATTGAGTGAGTGTAATGTGTTTTGAAAAATATGTGAAATGTATCTTTTGTAAATAATATAAGTGAAATCTTTTATTGAATGAGTGAAATATATATTTCAAAATGAGTGAAATCAGTTTTCTTGTTCAAGATAAGTGAAATAGGTTTTTTTTAGTTGAGTGAAATGTGTTTTTTGGAATCTGTGAATAAAATTAGTCGAAATGTATCCAAATTTGATCTTATTTTAAAGGTCTTGCCTCAAGCAATTCAAATATATAAAAATATCACCAATTAAATTTATTGTTTAAAATATATCAATCTCCAAAGTTTTGGCTATCAAATTTAACACTAGTCTTTCCTTGGAGAGAGAGACTTGTGTATGTTTAATCGCCGTACTACTACCCACATGATTCCTGACAAAAACTGCATGGGGGCATGCATAGGGGGTCCACAACAGGTTTGTATTCTCACGTATTGAAGTGTGGAAGAGATTGGCTTGCTTATACATGAACAGTGGCCGCGAATCTCAAAACAATCATATGTGGTGGATTCTTCGCCGGTAGCTCCCGGCTCCGGTAAAAAACTTAGTCGGGGTGCCCAGAGGTGATCAGAGGGCAAGTGAAGAATATCCTTCAAGTCCCTAATAAGAAGCTAAGTGACAAATACTTGGGGTTGCCTACTGATGTGGGAACATCCAAGAATGGTGCCTTTAAATACTAAGTTGACCGTCTATGGAGTAAGATTCGAGGGTGGATGGAGAAAACTTTGTCTGCAGCAGGTAAAGATGTGTCAATTAAATCAGTTGCACATGCCATCCATGTTTTCTCAATGTCATATCTCAAGTTGCCTAGGGGACTATGTGAGAAGCTATCTTCAGCAATAAAATCTTTCTTTTGAGGAAGCAAGCATGGTAAAAGTAAACCCCACTGGGTTTCTTGAGATTAAATGTGTATGCCACGTTACATGGGAGGTCTTGACTTCGGAGATTTTGAACTGTTAGATTTAGCTCTGCCACGACAGTCATGGAGGATACTAATTTCCCTGGAGTCACTAAGTGCACGTATTCTCAAAGGGGTTCATTTTCCTTCTTGCTCTATTCTTGAAGCCAACCTGGGGAACCATCCATCACAGGTTTGGCGCTCAATATTAGAAGACATATAATGAAGCAAGGACTTGTAAGACGTATTGGCAATGGGGCTACCACTGGCAATTGGACCACTAATTGGATCCCTAGACCAGAAAGGATGCGGCCTTTGCTGTCTATGGTGGCGGATCCCCCAGAGTTAGCTTCTTAGCTTATTGGTACTGCAAATGCTAGGTCGAACACATATTTAATCCAGGTGGTATTTCTTCCCTTCGATGCAAATGAAATTTTACAGATACCTATTTGCCTGAGAAACAATGATGATTATTGTTCATGGATGCATGAGAAATCCGAAAATTTTAGTGTGAGGTCAGCCTACAAAATGATTGCTGATACAAAGCACCATCGAGAGGACTAGCTTGAGGCTCGGGCAGGGAGCTCGAACAGGAAGGAGGAGGAGAAAGCTTGGGTAATACTCTGGAAGATCTATGTGCTTGCGAAGCTTCTGGTGTTCGTGTAGAGGTTGGCTCACGAGTCTATCCCAACAGAAGATGTGAGGATGAGAAGGAACATGTCTACACCATGCACTTGTGATGTGTGCGGTATGCCAGATTCTTGGTGTCATAGCCTGTTGGAATGTACGATGGCATGTTGCATTTGGTCCCTAGTTGACCGGGAGTTACTAGATGAGTTGATGGACAACACTGAGCAAAACGCAAAAAATTGGCTATTTGCAATGATTGAGAGACGGCCGCATGACAAGCTTATTAGAACAATGTAGGCTGTTTGGAAGGTGCAAAGGAAATTAATTCATGAAGGTATCAATCAAAGTCCGTTGTCCACACATTTGCTCATCTCACAGTTCATTTTAGAATTGGATGATACTTAGAGCATGGGTAAAGTTCGGAGAGGAGGAGCGCCAATCCAATAGCCGACATAACAGGTGACGAGGTGGTCACCTGTTAGGTCCTCTACCTAATACTAATTTTTTTCTTCCAGATAGGTCATCTACCAAATATTTTCTTCATACAATTGTCCAAAGTTGGGGGGCCCACAACCCCCCGCCCTCCCCCAGTAGTACACTAAGCTCCGCCACTGGGCGACGAGGTGGTTAGCTCCGCCGGTGGGAAAGTTCAAAATAAATGTTGATGTGGCGGTATCACGTGGTCAGGGCACCAATGCAGCTATATGCAGGAACCATAACGGAGACTATACTGGCTCGTCGGCATTTGTGATTAGACTACTAATTGACCCGGTAAGCTTGGAAGCGATTGCTTGTCGTGAAGCTTTATCACTTGCGGAAGACTTGGGATTCCAAGATTTAGTCATTGCATCTGATTGCTTGACGGTGGTGAAGCATATCAAGGAGGCGTTGGGAGGACACTATGGAGGAGTGGTGAAAGAAATTAGGTCCTAGCAATCTATTTTCAATTCTTGTGTTTTTGTTGATAAGTCTAGGCTTTTAAATATTGAGTCGCATAAATTGGCTAGACATGCCCTCTTGCTTGATCAGGGGCGGCACCTTTGGCTGGTGCACCCTCATAATCCTGATGTAATTCCTGTAAACGTCATACTGAGTGAATAAAATCAGCACGTTTTCTCAAAAAAAATCTACTTCTTTTTCTTCTACATTTCTACGTATAAGAAATGCCCCTTATGTTTTCAATGTTTTCTTTTTTCTTTTCTCAAATGCGTAAACTTTTTAAAAATTGATGAACTTTTTTCAAATTCGATGAACAATTTTTCAACGTCAATGAAAAAAAAATCAATTTTGGTGATTTTTTTCCAAATTTGAAGAACTTTTTTCAAATTCATGAAAATTTTCAGTCTGTGAACATTTTATTTTCAAATCCATGGGCACCTTTGAATTCACTTTTTTATTATTTTGTGCTGTTTTTTTTCTTTTTCTGTTCTATTCAAAACGCAACGTCTTCTTGGCCCGGCCAACGAGCAGGGGCGCGTGGACACCAAGATGCTCAACCGGCGCCAAAGCGACCTATAGGAGGTCCCCTTCGGGGCATCTCCAATGCTGGGCGCCTATCTAGGCGCTTGGGGTAAGAAAAGTAAATATCCAAAAAATAACGGAAATGTTAACGCCCACACGTGTGGGCGTTTGTACATCGCCCACACGCCTCCATCACCACTCATTTTACCACGTATGAATAGATGACATCAGCAGAATTTTTTTGGGTTTTCGGCTTAAAAATGTTGTATCTCCTAAATAAAAAAGCGAACTAAAAATCCGTTTTCACCATTAAATCCGTCTCGATGAGATCTTCAAAACTAGACCCCATGTTGATATGTTTCGACGAATTTTTTTTTTTTGCCAAAAGTTGCCATGAAGTTTACACTGCAGTTGCCATAGGGCTTATACTAAAGTTGCCATGTGGCAATTTTAGTTTGTAGATCATGGCAATTTTAGTATTTTGATGATGGCAACTCCAGTACTTTGACCATGAAAATTATTTTTTCTATGAACCAGGGCAATTTTACGTGCATGTATCATGGCAATTTTAGTTTATGGTTCATGACAAGTCTAGTTTCTTAATTTCCCGTTTTATAAATGTCAAATTTTACTTTTAAATGTAGAAGAAAATAGCTGAAACATATCATGGCAATCCATATGCAATAGACATGGCAACTTTTAATCCAAAAAAAATTCATCAAAACATATCAACATGGGATCTAGTTTCGAAGATCTCATCGCGAGGGATTTAATGGTGAAAACGGATTTTCAATCGGTTTTTTCGTTTAAGAGATAAAACATTTTAAAAACTGAAAATCCAAAAAGATTCCTACATGCATGCATGCGATGACGTGGCAATCTATTTACATTAGAGACGTGTGATGCGTCTCCCTTCCTGCCACACGTGTGGCAGTTAGTGCGACCCCTCAAAAAGGGATCTGGCGCCCGCTCTTCCAATGGGAGGCGCTAATAGCAAACTCTAATTACCGATTAGAAGGAAGGACCGAGCCTCTCGTTTTTTTAGAAAAGGAGGACGACCCCCGGCCTCTGCATCTGGACGATGCATACGGCATTTTTATTAATTATTGACACAAGACCGAACAATGTCATACAACAATAAGTCTAAAGCCACCAACAAGCAACAACTGTCGCTATCCCTATCCAGTTGATGTAGGGGCGCTGAAAGTCTGGGCCTAATACACAGACCACGCAGCCAAACCTAAACATTTTAAAGACATGAGGTCCCACCCAGGACGCCTGCCTGGTATGGGCACCCACCAGTCCGGCGTGCTTCTCAACCAGGACCCCTGCCGGGTATGAGGCCGCCGCAGCCACCTGCCACCAATCCATCTTCAGAGTTGTACTGCTGCATCAACCTTGTCCGGTCCAACTGCCGCCGACGCCACCATGACGCCAGGCAGCGTCACCCTCCTGCGCGAGTCCATCTCCACTCATCAGGCGCCGAGTGTCCACTGCGCCACGCCGCCGAGATCCGCCGTCATCAATGGAGCAGATGAAACACCGCTCCTCCTCTTGTCCCCTCCAACCAGCACTTGCTCCAAAACGATGCCTCCATGAGGGAAAACGATACCGATAGCACCGTCATCGTCCGATCCGGTAGACCCAGATCTAGGGTTTCCCCCGGAACTTCCCGATCAGATTGATGTGACCTGCAACGACGATGTCTTCAGAAGGAAACGACGTCTGAGACGCCACCATCGTCCGCCAAGACCGCAGTCAGGCGCGATTTTCATCGGAAGACACGTCTTCCCGACCTCGTGGCTGCCTGGAACCGAGCGGAACCTCGCCACGAAGACGTATGTTGCCGTCGGTACTCCGGCGGAGATCCGGCATCTCCTCACCGGTCCCTCCACGCGCCGCCGGTCGGCAAAAGGTCTTCCCGCGACGTTGGATCCGCAGAAACCGCCGTCACCATCACGAGCAGGACAGCCCACCCCGCCGGATGGGGCGCTGCCAGGAAAGAGTGGCGGAGCCAGCGCCCGGCGACCCTGGGCACTTGCCCGGGCTCGCTGGCTCCTGGACAACGTACATACGCTTGCCACGAGTAGGCAAATCCAACTACGCGTCATGCTTCACCCGGGCAGATGGTGCTGTGCTTCTTAACTAATGGCCTAATGGGCTAATTATCTAGGCTTCTAGGCGACTAGGCCTACCAAGCGTCCCAAGTTCAGCAGCCTAGATAACTTCCAAAGCAATTACTCGCGAAGGAACACAGGCTGTCACATCCATGCTCAGTACCTCGGCTGTTTGTTTCTCATGGAACGGCGGCGAGCGGAGGCTCAGGGCCTGTTCGGATCTCCTCTGGCTTCTCAAAACTCCACATATCCAGCTTCTCCTCCTGGCTTCTACTTCACGTAGCGACCGCAAGATCGTTCGGCAGCGTCGGACTCCGATCGTGGCGCTCGCTTGGGGCTGCCAGCCCATTAAGCGTGGAAGTGGCCCGTTTGGGAGGCAAATCAGACAGGCCTGGGCTAGGCCCAGTCGAAAGGGGTGCGCTAGAGGAGAGGAATGCATCGAGCGAACCGGTACGCTGCCTCGAAGTCACTTGGCGGTGGCATACTCTGGTAATATCGCTCAACTCCAGCTTCCCCGTTTTTTCGGATCTGGGAAATCCCAGCTCCCTCAACTCCTCACTTTTTGCACTAGATGCCTCGCCAGCTTCTGAATCGCAGCTTCTGGAGTAAAAACCGTTCGGTCCAGCTCTGCCACGGAGTTGGAGAAGCCAGGAGCTGGAGCACTCCCGAACACGCCCTCAACTGAGGCCGCGGCCAATCGGAGCTGGTGGAGATCCATCTTGCGTCCTCGACTGCTCGTCTCCTCCTTTGTCTTCTAGGCGATTCCTAGTTAGGGCATAAATTTTGAGGTTAGGGCAAACAGAATTGGTGATTGGAGGTGGTCCCAACTTCACGAGCCAAGTTTTTATTTATTTATTAGGTCTTGGTTTAGATACTTAAATATTATTAAAGTTTGGGGAACAATGTCACTTGTCCGGCCTCTACACAAATTTGGGATGCACATAGTCTTTTTAATTAAATCTTGTCATCTCATAGACTCGATAGAAACTGTCCCACATCTTCGTTTTTTGGTGCCTCCTCTGTGTGTCTTCTCGTCGTTGTCGTTGCTGCCGCCGGTTAGCTCCATCGAGGTTGCCGGTGGAGCCTACTATGGCGGCACGCCTCCGTTCCTATTGCGAGTTGGGTGACTTGAGGCTTTCTTTGGTCGGTGACTTGACGTAGTGGCGGGGGTTGTTGCAGCGGCAATGCGGATTCGAGCATTGCCTTGGTGCGACCCAAGTGTGCCTCCCCCTCTCCCCTGTTGTCGTAAACATGCGGCGGGCGCTCCATGCGGAGGAGGAAAGGGAGCCCCCGCCGCCATGCATCCCGTCATAGAGAGTTGGCTCGCCGTGGCCGACATTGCCCTTGAGGCGCCTTTCGATGCAGGGGGCGCGGCGGAATGTGGCGGTGAACTGCGGTTGCATAACCCACTGCCAGCGCATATACAAGCATCCCCATTATATGATGGGTATCTGAGCACGCAATTTTTATTTCTAAATTAGATGCTTAGGCTCAAACTCGCCCAGGCTTCACAAAAGTTCTGGCTCCGCCACTGCGTCAGATCTAGCACAGGATCAGGGGGGGAAGGAACCTTGTCTGCGTCAGGCGCCGGCGGCAACCGGTGGCAAGTAGGTGGATGAGGTCGTGAAGCAGGGGGCGAGCAGATCAGCCGCGCCGACACCTGGTGCATCGACCGGCGGCAAGCCGATGGGTGGGGAGGGGGATCCTCATGGAAGGGGGGCCTTAGCCAGCCGAGGCGCCCCGCGGCCACCATACTAGGAGCTAGCACGGGCTTTGCTAGCCGCTCCTCCAATGGCGGGGAGGTGGGGGAGGTGGGAGGGGGATGGGGTGGCGTGATCAAGGGTTCCCCGACGTTGCCAGGGAGGACGGCGCAAGGGGGCATGGGTCTCTTGCCGACTGCTCTATCTACTTCCTCTATCACTACTATACATAAGCACCAACTTGTTGTACAGTGAAACCTAGCTGTTGCGTTAGAATAATAATACTCCCTCCGTCCTAACATAAGTGTCTCAACTTTATACTAACTTTAATGCAAAATTATACTAAGGTTGAGACATTTATTTTGAGACGGAGGGAGTAGTAGCTTAACATACGTACAATTAGCAATCATGGTCTGGCACCAACTGTATACGACTACTATTCGTTGAACTAATTGTCGTATTCAGTTTTGCTATTTCACATCTAGATGTGAAATAGCTATATCACATCTAAGTCCTGGACCATTGGATCCTTTTTGATCTGTTCTCTGTTGTAAACCTTGTCCTAATTCCGATCTGCATCGTTCTGCTGTGTGTGTGATTCCTTCGTCGCGATCATTGCTTCGGCCTGCCTTGTTTTCCTTTCTCCGTCAGCCTGTTTCTAGTCCGCGGGACGATGTGGACTCGGCCCATAATTTGTTTTTCCGTTCATTTGTTTGTGGGCTTGCGAGACATTTGGAAAAAGCTACCGGCCAACCCATTAAACCAAAGAGCTGCGTGACGGATTGCCTTCTCAATTTTCCTGTCCCGTTCTACTTCCTCTACTACCAACTTCATTTTTCTTTTCTTTTGCCCATATAAAATAATCTTTTTTTAAATTCCTTTTGTCTGTTATCTGTATCCAGTCTTTTTTGTGTGTTTTGTCTTTTTCCTTGTTTTTCAAATCGTGAACATGATTTTGTGAATATTTTTATAAAATTTGAAAAGTCTTTTTTAAGTTTGTGAAAACCATTTAGATTCATGCTTTTTTATACAAAACAATATATTATCTAAGTTTGCCGCTGCTCGATTTAGTTTGTGTAACTTCACGTCTTTTTTTGTCCATCGCAGATCGTTTTGTTTGTCAATCCATTATCATGCACGTTGGCAGTCTGTTTTGCAACGTTGTTTCTAGGCCACCATGTAGAAGTGAAAGAGACAGGAAAAGAGGAGCTCTATCGCGGTCGCTGTCTTTTTAGCTCATTTCGACATTGTCTCCTATTCCTTCTAACTAAGCTTCATCAGGATTAGATTTAGAAATGTCCCATCTAAGTTGTCCTCCATTGGATCTTTTAATTTACTACTATAATGTTCGCGCAAACTCTTGATCTTGCATCGTCGGTCATTGTATTTTCCATGTCGCCTTGTTCTTTTCTGTCCACTTGTCGTCCCATTCACACTGCACATCTTTTTTTTTGTCAAGCCTTTTTGTGTTCGTGCTCTTGTTGTCCATTTTCATCTAGCATACGTTGTATAAGTTTATACTCAACACACAACTCGCGGGGGCGACTTTTTTTGTCCTGGTTCAAACTCCACCCCTAACATGCAACTGGGGGCTCGCCTTTTTGTCTTAGTTCAAAGTCCACTCTTCGACAACCATGTCTAATCTATACTTATCCCAATTGCAGGTCCAACCTCGACAGACAACGGGAGGAAGCCTTTTGTCCCAGTTGCAAGTCCACCCTCGACTCGTAAATGAGCATGTGTTTTGTTTTTTATCCCAGTTGCAAATCCACAATGGACTCGCAAGCAGGGTCGAGGGTGTGCGCGTTTGTCGAGGTCCCCTAGTTGCAGGTCGACCATCAACCCTGAACTAGAAGGTGTGTGTGTTTTGTCGGGGCCGCCAGTTGCATGTCAACCGTCAAATCGCAACTAAGGGTGTTTTGTGTTTTGTCGGGGGCCCCAGTTGCCAGTCGATCATCGACTCGCAACTAAGGGTGTCTATGTTTTACGAGGGTCCCCAGTTGCATATCAACTATCGACTCGCAACTAAGGGTGTTTGTGTTTGTCGAGGGTCCCCAATTGCATGTTGACCATCGACTCGCAACTAGGGGGTGCATGTTTGTGTTTTGTCGGGGCCCCCAGTTGCATGCCGACCATCGATGTTTACTCATTCATCCTTTATAGAGCTAACAACATGTGTTGTATAGGTCATACAACATGCTCCCCCAGATTACTCCATCTTCACTAAAAAATGGCGTATCTTTAAACTTTATAATTTGGGTTTATTTTGTTAAAACTTTCTTCTTTATGGCACTTTAAGCACCGTCTTAGTATTCCTTACTCTGCTTTTGGAACTGTAAAAGATCCAGAAATACAACTATTTCTTTTCTTTAGGGTATTAATATGACCGTCGTACTCCCCCAGACGATCACATTCTCCATCACATTATCTAAAGTATAGGGGAGTTTCATCATTCTTAATTTATCTCATATTTCTTTCTCCCCCTCGAAATGTGGCAAGAACTTTTCTGTCACAATTTCGAAAACCATTGATAACTCTTGTGAATTGAGGAAACTTCGGTTATCTACTTCATTCATCAGATTACTTCATACGAAATGAAGTTATCTCTTCATACAAAATGAAGTTATCTTTTAACTAGTATGGGAGTACTTTTTCCTCATTCCATTTCAAAAACTCAACAGGGTTCTTTATCATTAGTACTTTTGCAAGTCACACTTGCATATGATTCTTATCTTTAGGTTCGTCTGTAACTTTTATTCTCTTTGGATTTATTGAGTGCTTAATGACCATTACACATAAGGTGTACGGTCGATACTAGGAAAATATAATAGCCACTCCATACTTTTCTCCCAGAGTGGGACACATTAAAAGAACATGAGTCATCTTGTCTTTCTCCTGTCATACAGGATAAGTCTGAGAAAATTTCTACCACCATACGGGTTACGCAGGGATTTTCCCAGACTTTTCCTGCCATGCGGGTTTTATCATAATCATGTTTTCCCACCATGCGGGTAATTCCCTGTAAGGGACATAAATGCCAGAATTGGCTCTTTTGACTGCATATTCAATCATCACATTTATAATATAAATCCGAATGCTCTTTGACACACATGCTTGATCCGACGTTGGTCAAATTAAACACGCATGTTGCTTGTTTTATCTCAAATCATAGAGAGTACATGAAAGACATTCGTCAACCAAGACTACCGGGATCGTTGGCCGCGTCAATCTTCCTCACCATCGGCTACCGGGATCAATGTTTCTACCACCGCAAAGACCAACGAATTTCACAGTAATTGGGGGAAGAGGGCGTGTGATTTGCATTTACTTCCCTGCCGATTTAGAGCATGGTTAATAGTACAGCCAGCTGCTGGCTATATAATGTTGTCATGTCATCTATAGCCACGATTATAGCTATCAAGTATAATAGTTAGATGTAAATAAGTACTACTTTATTGATACATGGCCCACCTTCTTTTCTCACAAAGTGCCTAGAAGCACGTGTTGCAGTCGGTTGTTAGTTTGTAGCCCACTTCTCTTCTCTCTCCTTTTCTAATATATTATTTGAAGTCTTACAGCCCGCCTATGTCACCTTATTGTACTTGCTCTTATAAAGATTCAGACGGATATGGAGCGGCGACATGACTCTCGAAGATTGCCCCGAAACCGAGGGCAACGTGTGAAAAATAGGACTAAGAAGCGGGCGCACAACTGCCATCGTCGCTTGGCTTGGGCCTCGGCCTGCGGTTCAGAGTTTCTCTTTGGTGGCCCAATAAAGGGTACAAGCTTCGGACCACTTCAGGCATGAGCACAACTCTCGAGACGCGAACTCCTACGCGCCGCATTTTGCGGCGAGTAGCGTCCCGACACACACAGAAGCAGCGAATTGGGTCGGCCCAGTAGCGGGAGCGTACCCGAAAACTCCAAAAATTAATGCCCTCGTTCAGGTTCGAACCCACGACCGCACAGACTACACGCGGGCAAGTAACCAGCGTAGCTGAAGAGGCTTGATGTTCGATTCCTAGCTCGGGGCTTTAATACGGCAGTATTGTAAGATCGAACGTCTTATGAAAATTCAAACACGATTTTTTTAAGGAACTAATTACTTTTTGACATGCGAAATATTCAAAAAGAATCTAACGGAAATTTTGAAAATCAAACATCTCTTGATTTTGCGATTTTTCTCAAAAAATGGAAATATTTTTTCGAAATTGGGAATAAAAGTGGAAATACGAACATTTTTTGAAACTCCGAAGAAAAACGGAAAACATGAAAAAAAATCAGATGTGAATGTGTTTTGTTGAAAATAGGAACATTTTTTGAATCTATGAACAATTGTTGAAAATACGTATAATTTTTTGAAACTCCGAACAAAAATTGAAAAATGAACATTTTTTCAGATGTGAACAAAATTTGAAAATAAGAACATTTTTTGAAAAGAAAACAAATTGTTGACAAATGCAATTTTTTTCTAAACATATATCCATTTTTAAAATTCACGAACATTTTTAAATTTGTGATGTTTTTTAAATGGGAACATTTTTTAAATTCCCAAACACTTTTTGTAAAGTGGGAACATTTTTTGAAGTTGTGAACAATTTCTGAAAAAATGAGAAAAATGTTTGATTTGGAACAGTTTTTTGAAACGATGAAGAATTTTCAAAAACAAGAAACATTTTTTAATTTCGAACAATACTTGAGTTCTCGAACTTATTTTGAAATAAAAGTGAAAAAGAAAAAAAAAGAAAAAAAAAGAAAACGAAACAGATAAAACAGAAAAAAGAAAACTGACAAAGGAAAGAGAAACAGAAAATAAAAACCCCGCTTAAGGAACCCTCTAGAAACGGATAAAAAACAGCTGGGAAACTTCTCGAAAGACCCAAAACCGGGAGTTCCTACAGCGGGAGATGGGCCGGCCCACTTTGTCGCGTCCCCTGTGCAATCGGTCGATCCCCTGTGCGATCGGTCGACTGTTTGACGCAGAGAGCGTCAAAAAGGATTTTCCTCTCGAGACCGCAGGAGCATGGGAGGCCGTAGCAACGCGTAGCCCCAAAGACCTCTTTTGGACTGGCCATGTCAAAAGGCCGTCTGGAGAGCCCGAAGGATCTCCAGACAACTCGTATGCCCATGGACAATCAACAGTCTGGGATGTGTGCCATATATTTATACTTTAGAAAGTGCTATCTCGTGCGAGTATATTTAACATTTCCCAACCATCTCAGATCTCAAGTGGTGTTTCATTAAAGGGTGTCAACAATCTTTCACCAACAGCCAGCACAAAAGCACAGCCTCAGGCACATGTCTCCCACAATGTATAATATCCACTTGCCCTTCATATATTCTTGTGTATCAAACTAGCTTAAGTATATGGATAGAAACTGATTCGAATCCCATTTGCACTATCGTCTCCTCCTTGTCTTCTACTATCATTTGCACCCACATTAAAACTAGCTAGGAATGAGATGTGTCAGAAAAAGTTCCATGCCACGAAATGCAAGGTCGCTTTGCCCTTTGACTAGCCACGAGATAAACCTCTTCGGAAAATTTCCGAATATAGATCATGCATCTCGGTTTCATTAACAAAAGGAATCATGAGAATTATCCATGGGAAGAGACAAAAACAGCCATGGTAGACGAAGAACTGATGCAAGAGCTCACGTGTAAGAGCAGCTGCCCTTTGAACACAACCATGTTGCCCACTCATTGGTAGTCTACGGGGCCCGCTGTGTGCTTTTCTGGTGTAGCGCCAGCGTGGGTTTGTGCAAGGGCAGCCACCCGGCTAAAATTTCGGTACCTACTGTACCCCCTACTACATTGCCGGTGCCAAGATCTGCTTTGGTCGTAGCCTCTGAGGTCGTCACAAGTAGTATGATGAGAAAAAAGAAGGTAACGTTTTAATAGACTTCCACCTGGGTAAAATTTGTTGAATTCTCGCACACGTTGTCTAACCACCACAGCTACATGGTAATATTGATCCATACTACCATGAAATACATAAGAACAATTATAGATGCGCGGTTCCAAAATTTGGAAGATCATAGATTAAAAAAAAAGCTGATGAATAATAAAACAAATTTCATGAGTTGTTTGAAAAAGAAAATGTCCACATACTCAAAGTCCATGTACAAAAACGTTAAGGGATATTGAAAAACGTTCACTAATTTGAGAAAAATGTTCATAAATTTGTAAAAAAAAGTTCACAGATTTGGAAAGCTTGAGGAATTTGAAAAAAAATTACAAAAAATAAAAAGATTACTAAAGTAAGAAAATTTCACAAATTTCTAACAAGTTCATGGATTTGAAAAGTTCATTTAATTTTGAAAAAAGTTTAGAAAAATTTGAATTTTGGGTATAAGTTTCATTAGTTCGAAAAAGAGTTCATTGAATTTGAAAAACAATTCATCTGTTTTGAAAAAAAATAAAAATGGAAAAATTCATCAATTTTGGAAAATGTCCATCGAACTTGGAAAAAATGTTCATAAATTTTCAGAAAAATCATCAAAATTAAAAGTAATTCATTAATTCTGGAAAAAATAATTGATTTTGAAAATTTCATCAAACTTTCAAATAGTTCATCAATTTTGAAAAACTTCACAAAATTTTATACAAGTAATTCAAATGTTTTAAAATTTTCATTGATTTGGAAAAAAGTTCATGGATTTTGAATAAAAAGTTCATCCATTAAAAATCACGCATTTAAGAAAAACAAAAAAAGAACAGAAAAACAGAAGAAAAAAAAAAGAAAACTAGCTTAACCATATGGATGGAACTAAGTGGGATCCCGTTTGCACTGTCAAACTCCAGTCCCCAATAGCGGCGAGGCCATCACCGCCCATACCACATCGGCGGCAGTTGAGGAGAAGCCAGCAGGATCGTCTTCAAGCTCTATTAGGGATTGCGCCGGCTTCTCTTCCTTTTCTATGTCCGGCTCCTTTTATTTTATTGAATCCTATGAGTTTGTATGTATTTTCAGATTTATTCCCTTCCTTGCTTCACGTGGAAAAAATATTGTAATCCGCATTAGAAGGATTCTGGTTTGGCATTCAAAGTTAGGATTATCTCAAAGGCATTCAGATGGTCCATTCCTTGTAGAAAATTCCAACTTAGATAAGGATAGAAGTGGATATAAAATGATGTTTTTATATCTGCATATCATCTATACTATATACTATCTATACCACTATATAGTGTACGAGTTTTGAATGAATCTAGAATAGCAATCCTGATCGTTGGTGCTCTCAATCTAACGGTTGGGAGCAGTGGGATTCGCATGAACAGTGGCTGCTCCAAACCCATGTCTGATATTTTTAGAATTCGCTGTGTGACCCACCATTTGACCATGCTCTGGATCTTTCCACTATGGGCTAGACTACACACTTGCTCCTTTAAATTGTTTAATTCGTACTACCTGGCTACATGCATGCATCGATCGCTTCACCAGAGACTGGCCTGTGAGCCTAGCATTGCAATGTTGTATGCATGGTGAACTTTTTGATTTTCTTATTATTTGAAACAAGTAGTAAGGTACCTAGGATAATTAGAATGAGAAAAAAATGTGCAAATAACCTATGAAATAGTACGTTTTGACTTTTTTATTTTCTTAGCTGACATGAGATAGAGAGGGTGAAAATTTATAATTAATCACACTTCTTCTTTTCACATCATTTTTCTCCAAAAAGAAAGTTTAGTATGAGTCCAATAAACAGAAGGACTTCCTAAACAATTTTTATATATATAAAAGGGCAAAGATTATATCTAATGTTTCATACAAAGAAAATCATTGTACTATGTTTATTGGGGGAATAGTTGTTATCTGGCCTTGCGAAGCCCAAAAATGATTCCACAAATGTCTATTGGATATCTCCATTTGAAGCTTCTATCAAAATTTTATCATAGTATGTGTGCTTTAGTTTTTTACACTAATTTAGTACCATGCTTATACGTAATCAGCTGACGTGCAAAGCACGTACAAATTACTAGTACTATATAGTGTATCAGTTTTGAAAGTTTGATTTCATGCATCAAAATGCATTCCTGACCGTTCATTGAGCTCCATCCAACGGCTTATAATGCAGGGATTCGCTGCTACAGTAGCATCAGTGTTATCTGTGTCACTCTAGAAGCATCTAGGAGTGTGTGTTAGCACCGAGTAGCGACCACATTGCATGTCAGTTCTTTGGAGCGAAACAGGATCACACCATGTCGCCTGGAGCAGTGCAAATTGTTTTACTAAAGATGCCCGCAGAGCTACGTGGCACGTGTGGTTGGAGACACAAGTGGGATCTGTACCACTAAGTCTGATACGAGGTGAAAAATAAGAATAAAAAAAGGTAAACTAATCAAACCAGTGCATAGCGCACATATGAACCTGTCTCACGTGCAATTCTGGGTGGAAAGTTGTAGTGAATGCTACAGTAAAACATAGCCATAGGTAGAGGAGGCACTACCTGAACCTAGGTACGTACATACATATGAACCTGTTTTTTAAAAATGCATTTTGAACGTGTGTTAAAATGTGAAAAAATACCAAATAAAATTTCACGCATAAATCTTCGCAATATATATGCGCGATACAAAGTTTTACGAAAAAATGTTTTTTTATTTTGCCTCCGCATAAAAGACAAATTCCAGTGCTTCTAAGTAGCATTTTACGACATGTTGTCTTGTCTTTTTCGCACATGCAAAAAATATTGTTTTTCCGTGGAAGTTTCTGTGCACAGATAGAACATGGAGATGTACACGGGCAGCTTTTTAATTTATATTTTTGAGGATTTAGAAATGTGTTTCCAAGGCGAGTTCATATGTACCCTGGTTCATTTATATATTTTCCGCAATGGGTACCCTAATTTTTGTGCAAATTACATATTCATGTGATAGTTACTGTCGTAAACGTGACAAGCTTTCTTATGCTAATTCCGAGTATTTTCTTTATGCTTCAATACATGCACAATGGTCATTTGTCTTGAATCATTTCTCCAGGCATTTTCATGACTTGTTTTCACCGAAATCACTTTGCAACGTAAAGACGCGCATTGCGCGTGCACGCATACTAGTATCAAGTAATACACTGAATCTTCCGTTCAACGGATTTAACCCATTACCCATGTTATTTCTAGGGCTTAGAAGATGGTTCTAATGCTTCATCAAAGAGCAAAAATCTTATCAAGAAGGACATGTATAAGGATGCACCAATATGGATGTGTTGATAATGGCTCAGGTAAGCTTCCTTTTGTGATTTCTTTTGCCCTTCTGTAATAAACATGCGCATCATTTAAATAGCTATATATTGACGAAAACAATGTGAGATCTGTAAATGTCCCAAGAGAGGTTAGGTTTGACAATTTTACACACTGAGAAAAAAATTGTTGAATAAGATCGATATTGATCATTATTATCAGCGACTTTCCATCAAGGAAATTAAAAGAAACATTTATTGTTATATATACGGGCCCCTAGGCTCTTTTTTTGCCCCGGGCCCCCGAAATCTCAAGACTGGCCCTGATAATGAATATTCAGCCAGCATATTACACTTGTGTGGATCATGGCCTCCAACCTCTCCTGTATAAATACTCCTCCTTACCCTTAGCAAAGGAAAAAAAGATAGCAAGAAAAACTATTGTTCACTAGTCCACGGCACGTGCTTTGCACGTTATGGCAAAATAGAAGTGACACGAATATTACATACAACATAGTACACATGTTCTGACGGTGCACATGCTTTCCATATTATGAAGTGTGCATCGGTAAAGTTGTTGCTTTGTGATCATGAGGTTATTGATTTGAGTCTTGAAAACGGCTTCTGACATAAATGTTGAGAAAGATTGGGTACCAAGAAAATTTAAATTGTCAGATCCTTTCCGAATTCTGTGCAAGCAAGTGCTATGCACCGAGCTGCTCCTTTTTAGGAATATTACACTACATAAAGGTGAGCATTTAACTATCTCAAAACCTGCAATGGGCCATGTGTATGTACACTAATACCAACGTTGTTGTATGCTTTGAATTTCTGGAACACAAATATTATGTGTACTTGCCCAGGGTTTTGAATAAACAAATACTTCCTCCATTCAGAATTACTTGTCAAAGAAATGAACATATATAGACGTATTTTTATTTTGGATACATCTATTTTTATCCATTTCTGTGACAAATAATTCCGGACGAAGGGAGTAATAGTCTGTACTTGATATTCACTTTCTTAAGGGGTACAACAGCAATAGAGCTATTTTCATTTTTTAAGGGGGCTAATTAATTTTGTTTGTTTTTTAAAGGTCATGATTGTTCCATAGCTTTGGTCGGGTAATCATGTACTGTTTGTAGTAGTGTACCCGACTCTTCTAGGCGAGTCTAGGGCATGAGAGCAGTCCAGGTTGCATCCTGATTGTTTTCTTTTACAATCTCTTCATCCCGTTACTGACTCCTGATTCATCACGTGAAGAGAAAACAAAGTCAATGGCCCACTATTGTGTTGTTCTCTCGTCCGCCATCCCCCGCTTCACCATGCTCCCTTGCTCCAGGCTTCTTCCCTGCTGCTGCCTTGCTTCCGCCGCATGCCATCTTCTTGCCATGGCGCTTCCCACCCACTCCCACAAACCGTACTACTCTTCCTCTCAGCCTGATCCATCCTCAGGAAAGACCCCTTTGCTCCACCTGGCACCACCGGATGGAGCTCCTGATGTTGGTTGCGGGGCGCCATGCCGGTGCTCCTGGTCGTGTGACGGCGTTGTCGATCTCAGACATGGACAGAAGTTGCCGCTGCTCTTTGTGGTGTCTAAGTGCTTGAAGCCACCACGAAGGGGCAATAAATGGGCATGCTGGAGCGAGGGTGCTGGGGGCTTCGAAGATTTAGTTGGAGCAACAAAGAAGAAAACTGGAAGATCGTGCAAAAAACTCTTACTGTTTTCGTTCCTAATGTAATTTGCATGTTTCTTTGATGCTCAATCATAAGAGTTAATTTAGCATTTGTTTCCAAAAAGTGTGGTGTTTATTATTTTCCAATTTATCCCCGTTCTAATTCCGTATAGACCGAGGCTCATGTTCTTGTTCCTGCAGGTGGATCGATGGATTTGAAGTTCAGTAAGCTAGAGAGATGGATTAGGACCCGGGAGAATGGATTTTAAGTTCAGTAAGGCTAGAAATATGTTACCGGACTCCCGGTCAAAGAGAGCAGAGGGAGAAACGGGATGCTTCTAGGGGCCAGGTCGTGAGGAGACAGATCAGAGAACAGACTGCTGGGCACGTGGGTGCGAGCGAAGTTTCTAGAGCTAAGCTCCAAGAGAATGTATACCGTCCGATTCAGTGTATCAACGGCTTAAAACTCAGGGATTCGCTGATGTTTATGCCGTTGGATGCAGCAGTATCAACGGCTAGCATTCAAACTTATTCCTACACTATATAGGAGTATAGATATAGAAATTCATAAATGTAGGCAAGAACCACAAATGAACAAAGGGGAAGGTGAGGAAAGATCTCAGAGGTTTGTTGTAATGACATACACATGGGAATTGGAAACACATATCACTCCATCTCATGCCTATTGGAAATATGCCCTAGAGGCAATAATAAAATGGTTATTATCATATGTCCAGTTCAAGATAAATGTTTATTATTTATGCTAGAATTGTATTGTCTGGAATCTTAAATAACTTTGTGAATACATAAACTACACCATGTCCCTAGTAAGCCTCTACTAGTATAGCCCGATCAAACATGGTTATGGTTTACTAACCATAGACATGAGTTGTCATTTGATAAAGAGGTCACATCATTAGGAGAATAAATGTGATGGACGGACCCAATCATAAGCTTAGCATCAGATCATTTAGTTATTTGGTATAGCTTTCTTCATGCCAAGTATATGTTCCTTCGACCATGAGATCATGCTACTCCCGGATACTGGAGGAACGCCTTCTGTTCTATCAAACGTCACTTCGTAACTGGTTGATCATAAAGGTGCTCTACAGGTATCTCTGAAGGTGTCTGTTGGTTTGCGTGGATCGGGACTGGGATTTGTCACTCCATGTAACAAAGAGATATCTATGGGCCCTCTCGGTAATACAACATCATAAGAAGCTTCATGTGTCTAATGAGTTTAGTCACGGGATCTTGTATTATGGAACGACTAAAAAGACTTGCCGGTAACGAGACTGAACTAGGAATGGAGATACCGACGATCGAATCTCGGATAAGTAACGTATCGCCGGACAAAGGGAATTGCATACAGGATTGACTGAATCCTTGATATCGTGGTTCAACTGATAAAGATCTTCGTTGAATATGTAGGAATCAATATGGGCATCCAGGTCCCGCTTTTGGTTATTGACCGGAGAGAAGTCTCGGTCATGTCTACATGATTCTTGAACCCATAGGGTCGCACGCTTAACGTTTGGTAGCACTATGGTAGTATTGAGATATTAATAGTGGAAAGTCCGAAGGTTGTTTGGAATCTTGGATGGAATCCAGGACATCACGATGAGCTTCGGAATGATCCGAAGGTAAAGATTTATATATGAAAAGTTGTTGTCGGTGTTCCGGTAAAAAATCCGTTTTTTCTCGGTATTGTACCGGGAAGTCGGGTTCCAGAGACTTCAGAAGGGGTCCGGAAGTCCTCAGAGGGTTCCACCACATCCCATATAGTAGCATGGGCTGTAGGGGGGTACCCTGGCCTTAGTGGGCCAGGGGCACCGGCCCGTACAAGGCCCATGCGCATGGGGAAGGGAATACCCTAATGAGGAGGCCTTCTTGTTATTAATCTTACATCGAGATTCGTGTGGATATTTTCTTTATCTTTTTTCTTTTCCTCTTTGTGCTTGATTCGCTCGTGTTTCAACCTCCTTTAAAAAAGGCGTATTGGCCGGATGTGTATATACGAGACATATATTGATCCGCACTCCCACAAGTTATACGAACGAACACAGTAAATAATAAATTATGTTGATACATTCTTGACTTCACAATCTCTATATAAACAAGAGGATAACAAGCCCTTATCCATACTGGGATCAAATGTTGTTCCATCCACACATTTTACCTAGCACAGGAAGCAGAGCAAGAGCTTTGCTAAGAGCGGTTGACGGGAGGTCCGCCGCCAAACGGATTGTCTGCGAGCACAAGCATCCAGCAAATCGACAGTTATAAACTTCTAGACTAGTACAAATAACACAAGAATTCTTTTATAATTGATTTTTGCAAGGTGTGGACCACAATCAAACGGCTTGACTAACAATTCGTACAACAATATAATGGTCCAATAACACAAGAGAAGTGTCATATAAGTAGTTCGTATTTGTTTCCTGAAGCAAATTGGATGTGAACTGAGTAAGAAAAGCAAAATTATATGTACTCACGGCTGCCAAAGGTAGGGCCCCCGTCTTGGAGGTTGCTTTGAGCAGCTGCAGGAGCACCACTGCCACTGACATTGGAAGCGCCAGGGGATTGAGTGTCGCCAACAACACTGGGAAGACCAGGTTCAGGTGTGCTTTGAGCAGCAGGAGAGGCCAAGAGCGGAGAGACAACTGGTGTTGTGGTCGCCATTGTCGTTGATCCCCAAGGTCGCTCTTTCCCTCCTTCAGGAGTAGTTGGCTGGACGAGGCACCAGAACTACAACCCTTAATGTCTGCATATATAGTGTGCATCGTCCAATGGCGGGTGGCATGAGGGGTCATTCATTGAGCGGTTAAAAGTCAAAAACTTATCACAATCCCAGTGGTTAGATGGAGCAATCTCATCACGGTACTTTACTGGATTTTCAGTATCACACTATGTCATGTGTGACAAAACTGAGCTAGCTTGTATGGACTAGTTCTTGTGCTGATTCATAAACAGAAGAAAAGAGTTGAGCACAGCTTGGTTGGAACACAAGATTTCTTGTAAAATTCAGATTCATGTGTTTCAACTTTCTGAGAGAAGGTGAGAAGCTTTCCGCACCTACTTATTCAAAGATAAGCTCTTCCTAGGAGTTGTTCACCATACCTTAAAAAAAAACTTCATATTGGCTTTCCGTGTATCTGCTTAGTTCAGTCCCTGAGTTCGACTACTCTGTTTCTGGTGGCTTGCGAACGATTACAGGGGCTTATAAAATGATTCGTGTGACTCATGATTTGACAAACGCATACCATGAAAACTACTTTAGTGATTCAACCTGGGAATTACTAACCTGTCAAATCAATTATAAATATAATTATGTATCCAAAAGCAACAGGTATTGATATTCAGAGAGAGTGTCAGACAATGTCTCAACCAACTTACCAACTTCTTCCATTTGGAGTGTTGACTCAGAAGTTCAACCCCACACCCACACCCGCACCCATTCACAAAGCGAGGTCTTGCTCACAAATCCATACTACGGATCAAGCTAAAACACTCGCATAAAGCAATTTCAGTCTAGCTAGCTACCCAGGATGCTCTTATTTATCCATCGACCCTCTTCTCGGTCTTCCCCAACACACACGCCACTACAGGAAAATCAAAAGCAGTCGTGTATCTAGATGTAAGCTGAGTGTAAATTCACGCGTACCCGGCTTATAAGCCGATACGCCAAGTATAAAAAGGCGAAAACACTACAAAAAATATGACCTCGGTTAATAAGGCCATAAGCCGAGCATGACAGAAATTATGCTCGGCTTATAGGAAACACACAGACATATACCACAAAAAGAGCACGACTTAGGTACCCAACCCGGTAAAGGTTCATGCCACTTGGCCATCATCTCTACTCCTAATCTCTACTCCTAATGGACGACTTGGTGAATAGTTCACGCGGTTTATTTTCGCTGGGTTTTTTTCGTCATCCTCCCACCTCCGTTTTATTTTCGTCATCCTCCCACCTCCGTTAACTCGCTATCTTTCTGCGAAAAAAACCGGTGCCAAAAAAAACCCAACGATCGCTCCTCCTCATGTTGATTTTTTTACCCTTACAATAAAAACATTCCTAACCTTTTCAAAGTTTCCTAACTAGACACGTTATAAACGGGCAGGAATTGATAGTACGTTACCAATCAATCGTAACGTAGATGGAAACAAATCGAACGAATCGTAACAATAATTAGGCCGACTATTACATACCAAAAGATCTCCATACCAAACATAGGTACGTCAATTCGCTTCCTTCCCTTCCCTTCGTCCCTCATTCCCACGCTCGCGGCGCTGAAGTGGCGGTGAAAGGCGATGGCGGCGGCGTCGCTGATGGCGGCGAAGACAACACGTGGCAGCCCCCGAAGCATGAACACGACCGCACCTCGGGCCTGCCGTCTGCCAAGATATGGGTGAGTTCTCGTGCTGCCCACCCTAAACCCTCACGTCCTACAAATTCCTCAACCCCTACCGTCTCGATCCCGTCCTTACTCTGATCCGGAGGACGATGCACCTCCGGCCGATCGACAATGGAGGTTCGGGATCCTTCCTCTCAGCACCGGCTCCTAGAAGAATCAGCGGCGCGCCACGCCGATCGAACCCCGTCGAGATCACTAGCCAAGATTGCTATTCTGAAGTTTTTTGTAAACAAAGTGAAGAGTGGGACAGGATCTGCACTTGTGCTAATATAACATATACTTGTGCACATGGAGGTTTTGTTTTAAAAATCCAATTTGTTTATCCTTTTGTTGCTGATATTCGTGGATTGAAGGGACTGTGTGACAAGGTGAAAGAGCTAATAGCTGTAGTTTTACACCAATGCAATTTGTTTTGTTTCAGTATTGGACATGGCGTGTGAAGGACACTTGTATTGTTGTTGCTTGATCCTATCCACACCCGCCTCAGCTTCTTACGATCCGATCGGAGTTATGTTCTCAGATCCTTACTCGTGTTTCATCTTCTTTTGGTTTTCTTAGGTCCGTGGCAGCAGCGGCATCCATGCATGGTTATGAGCTATATCACTTCGATAGCTACAAGTTGCGGAAGGCACTTCGATAGCTACAAGTTGCGGAGGTTCGGGATCCTTCCTCTCAGCACCCACTACTGGAAGAATGAGCAGCGCGCCATGCCGATCAAACCCGGTTGAGATCACTCGGCAAGATTGTCATTCTAAACATTTGTGTAAACAAAGTGAAGAGTGGGACAGGATCTGCACTTGTGTTAATATAACATATACTCGTGTAGGTGCAGGTTTTGTTTTAAAAATCCAATATGTTGATCCTTTTGTCGCTGAAAATTGTTGCTGGTGCAGGTGTTGCTTGATCCTATCCACCCGTCTTAGCTTCTGAGGATCCGATCGGAGTTAAGTTCTCAGACCCTTATTCGTGTTTCATCTTCTTTTGGTTTTCTTAGGTCCGTGGTAGCAGCGGCATCCATGGTCGTGGGGCTGGAGTTTTTCTTTGCTCCCATCTTTGTTGCCCTGGCCTTACCACCCCCACACCTATCATTCTCATTTTGCTTACTGTTTGTTTTGGGAAGATCAGGTTACATCTACATCTCGTTCTACTTCTATACTTGTTTACCTGATTACTTGATACATAATTTCACATGGGTAAACTTATAATATTTAGTCCGGTTTAGATGATGAAATCAGCTGGAGTATAGACGGGGCTTATACAGATTTTTTAGGAGAAGACTACCCCAATTGTGGCATTGGTCGTAATTAATCTGGTGTTCTTCAGCTGAGTGACATTATTTCATTTCGGGAAGCACCAGCTGGAATCAGACGCCTATTTTTTAATGTTTGCTGCTTATTCCTTCTGGTATAATCAATGTTTTCTAATTGAACAGAAGTTTTATGTGATAACCTTCCAGAATAGAGTGCCATGCAAAGATGACTTTTTTTGACTTCTCAAGGAGAATACGCAGATTAACTTTCCATGAGTAGTCTTCTATTGTTAACTAAAATTATTTAATTCTTATGCACATGGATAATATTAGAACTTCGAAGTGATCAAATTATATGCTTTCGTATGCAAGATTGTAAACTAACCATTGCATACACATCTTATCTCCAGATTTTCAGTTTGTGCTTGTCTAATGAAAAATTAATTCCCTTTGGATTTGGGAGCAGTATATGCCGAGTTTCTGTACGTGCCAGAGTCAATGTTTCCTTTAAGGCGAGTTTAAAAGTTCAATTTTAGGGATTAGCTTTTCGGTGATAGTTCTCTGTTTTATACTCCGAACTTCGTTGATATATTGGTCTGATCTTTTGTTAACCGGCTTTACTTTCGGAATCGGCTCTGATAGGAATTCTCATCTTGACCAAGTTTAGCAACATAGTTCTTGAAATTTGATTACATAAAATTATATGAGAAATCTTCATGAAAGAATACATCTTCAGTCATTTGACATACAAGGCCCAATCATTATATAATTATTTCTGGGGTTTTAATACTCGGTTTTACTTTTGGATATATCCATTTGCTAAAACGACACATAGAGTGAGAAATATTTTAAGTTGGACAAATGTGCATTGCATCTTCTACAACAACAGATCCTCTTGTTGGGATTATATATTAAGTGCTAATACATGTGCACCGTTATTGTTTCTATTGCTAATGTACTGATTTTATCAAGTGTAACATGAGGCTCACTGGACTGCGTTGCCGGATGTGGCATCACTTTTCATGCTCTGGCCCAGTTTTGCATTGGCATGAAAATCTCGTTTCAAATTTTACCACACCATGTACAAACTTATCTTGCATGGACCCTCTTGTTTTGCTTATTCTAGATGTATGTCTTTTTCCATTTTATGCATGTTGCATATAATAATATACTTAAATTATGTAATAATATATAGTTTTTGATAGATGTAGCAGTAACACATATGAACAATATGAGGTTGATGCATAAAGTGGTTTGTCATGGGTGTGTTGATCGTAATACTATACATAAATATATCGAGTTATGACATTATTTATCTTTTCACATCAGATTTTGTATTCTGTGCCACTGTATCGTCATTTTAAATATTTTGTATGAGGATAACACTTTCGATGAAAATTAATTAGTTTTCATATTGTTTCGACGGAAATTAGGTGTCATATTGCTCCATACAAACCTGAATAAGCTAAAAGGAAGTCAGTTATACTACCGATCTGGCGATGAAGAAAGTTTACCTAATTCCTTTTTTTGACGGAAATATTACTTTATTAACTCAAATAACGGTTACATCATCTGTTAGGAATTTATCAGAAAGCTAGGAGGTGCCTCGGCTCAAATAGAAGGGCGTTCACACATCACCATTTAGCTAATTCATGAGCTACTACATTGGACTCTCCAAAACAACGCTCAACTGTAACCTTCCTGAAATCACAAGATATTCCTGCAATCATCTAACATTGGCGCTTCGAATGGCCTTCACTGAGCTTTAGTGCATCCACCACTGTGCTATTGTACATCCTTACCAGTTTAGCTCAACCCAAACTTAGGGCCAGCTTCAATACTTCAAAAAGTGCGGAATGTTCAACCTAGCTGTAGAAGCAGTGATGAAGCGTCCCTTATGATCTCTGATAATTGCTCACAAGCACCGGAGTTTATTCCAACAAAAAAAGAAGCATCGACATTTAGCACTAGATGCCCAGCTAGGGCTGAAGTCAAGACCTTTCCTGCAGCACACGCGTAGTTTAGGGCGAGTGCCATGATCTCGGGAACTGTTCTCTCTAGCATTTGCACCTTCTCTCCTTTGACAAACTCTCTCCATTGCCACCACAAATACCAACATGTTATAACTATTAATTCCGGTAGTTCGACCTGGCCCATATATGGTTTCTCATGAGCACCATCGCAAAAGTAGGAAATCAATAACAACCGCACCTGATCGATCCACCTCAGCAGCCAACTGGATCTATGTGCTTATTCCAAGAGCCTCCCAAATCCAACTTGACGGACCCACCTGATTGAAGAAAGTTACCTAATTCTAATGTTGAGTTCCTGGAGAATCTACTTGACGGTTCGGAGTCGAAGACAAACGTGCTACCACAATCTCTAGCATGCCCACGGATCAACGTGAATTAGTTGTTAGGCTCTACAAAAACATCATGTCTATCAATGATGCCGAGTGTTTAGAGTAAGTATCATTTACAAGTATGTAATGTGCCAGTATACATTATTATGATTCTTACCATCCATTTTTTCAGGAAGGAATGGGTGCGAAGCTCGACACCTCATGCAATGGGTTTATGTCCCAAAAAACTTCTGGGCATACTTAACATGGAGCAAGCTATGGATAAAGCATCACCGTGCGTATACTAGCATGTGACGAGGGCTTGTTGTTCATAGACCCTCCCGTACACGTCATGGATCTATAATTTTGTATGAGTAGTTATCATAATTAGGCATTCAAAATCATTAGTATCAACATGTTTCTAAATTGTTTTTCTTAGTCTGCCCATGTTGTTAGATTCAACACGAGATCAATAGTTTTGCGTGAACCCTTTGATTTTTGGCATGTGATAGACAACAGCATCTCATCGTGCAACTTCATAAGTAAGATCTTTTGTCCATTGTTGTCATGGTTTATTGTTTCTAATAGCTACCACTTGTAGATTCATATTTGAGATGCATTCATAGTCGCCAGAGGTCAAAACTCTAAGACATTTAGTGGAATTTTTACAAAGATTTGCGAGGGAATTCAATGTCACACTCGAAATAAAGCAACCCGGCTAGAATTCCGATATATCTAGATGACAACGGTTATTTCCACCTGGTATTCCAACAAGCACGGACTGGTAAATTTATACATCTCATTATCATAACATTCAAAATACAAGCATTTATTTTTGGTATCACTGCATTCACGATTAATATTAATTTAGGAAATTGTAGGGATGTGTCTGGTTATTTTGCCTTTTATTTTATACTCTGGTGGAACGGTAAATGATTGGTTTGTCCGGGTTGCATTGTGAGTATTCTCCGTTACACATTTTAAGACATTCGATGTGAAGTATTCGGGCTAACTATATATTGCTTCTGCAGGATGGGTATGAGTTGAGGAAGAAGTTTTTATTATACTTTTGCAAATATCATGTGAATGAAACTAAATGTAACATTCCTGATATTGTGCAAGAATTTCTTAAGTGCATCAAGTAGATCTTAATTTGTAACAAACTTTTAGTTGGATCATCACTCTATGTATACATTGTCAATTTGTCTTTTTTATTAATTTGCATTGCAAGTGTAGTGGACTTTAAGTATTACAAGATGTTGCATGTGCTTTTTTTTCTTTACATGTGAAATTTAACATGTATTATGTTTATATAACTCCATTAAAATATTTCAATAGCCCGTAGCAACGCACGGGCATTCTACTAGTGAAGGTAGTTGACAGCTCAGGGACAGTGTTGCTGATAAGCCAAGTGTATTGTAAGGCCTTGGGATGGCAATGGGGCTCCGAAACCCGTGCCCCCGCGGGTTATTATCGAAAAAGGGTTTCCTCCCGCTTGGTATACAAAGCAAACAACCGAGACACCCAACGATAGGTGCTGGGGCGGAAGTAGCACAGTCACGCCCAAAAGAAATGAAAGAGAAAATACAAGAGAAACAAATGCCAACAACGGCGGATCGACAAAAAACGAAGAAGCCTCGTGGCCGCTGCAGCCACCGGAGATTGCCCACCAAGCTCCGAGCCTCCGAAGCGTCGTACCAATCAACACCTCGAAGAAGGGACGCGGCGATGACGACGCTGCTGCCAAGGGTTTCCCCCGGTATGCGGTGAGGAGAGAGGAAGGGTAGCCCCGATGCCCTCCAGGAAGTTCTAGCGGCACCCTCAAGCGCCACCGCGTCGGTGTCGGCCAAGCCAACAGGGATTTCTCCCGATCCCAACCTTCACCTCGGGCACTCCGGAGCTCGCCACCAAACCGACAACCACCCTGCGCCAACCCGGACATGAAGCTTCCCATGTTGTCTCACCACGGCACCGCGAAGCATGGCCTGCACAATGAAGAAGAGGAGCCGGGACTAGGGCAGCAGCACCGTCGGCACGCGGGAGGGCCCCACCTCCACCATCGACGAAGGTAGCTGACCGGACGCAATAGAAGGAACATACCAGGCCCGTGGCCGCACAGGCTCGGCTGGGATCTCCGAGGCCCGTAAAGTTCCCGCCTTCGTGCTGCAGCCGGCACGCCGTCGGCGCCGCCGCCCCTGTCCAAGCCGCTCCCCTGCCTCCCCGCACAGAGAGCCGCCAAGTGTAAGCACCACCACCGCGAGCACCGCCGGCCACCACCACCAGGTCGCCGGACCGCCACCGGCCGAGTCGCACCACCGCCGCATGCCCGCGACGTAGAGGAACCATCGCAGCTGTCGGGAGCCCGAAGCCGGACCCCAGCCGCTACCCACACCGCCCGTGGCCCGCGCCGCCTGGCCAGATCCCCCGCTGAATCACGCCCACGCACGCCCCACCAGGTAGCCGCCGCGCCACCACAAAGCACCAGCGGGCCGACACGCCAGCACCACCAGGAGCTCCCGGATCCGCGCCGCCGAGCCCCGCCATAGCCCGATGCCTCCTGCAGCCTACCATCCCGCGTCGGCCAGGAGCTCCGCGAGGAGGAGAGGGAGCGACCCCGCCGACGTCCACGCCGACCGGGCTTCGCCCGGCGGCACCCCTAGGCGGTGGCGAGGGAGGAGGAGGCCGGAGGAGGAGAGGCTGGGGGCGGAGCTAGGTTTCCCCGGCCCGCTCGTGGGAGCGGCGGCGGGGGTGGGGGAAAGGGGGCCCGACGGGTTATTACCCTATTAGGGGAGGGGGTGAGCGTGTTTCTATCCCCACGGGGCTGCTGCTGGGTAAATTATAAAACCTGGCTCTTTTAGCGAGTTCAAACCCATTCCAGCAGTACCCAAAGCCGAAACCCGCCATACCCATTAAACTACTAACGTATGGGCCCTGGAATAGACATGAACCGGCCAAAACCTAGCATCCCACTTATCCGCCCAAGTTTTTCAGTTCATCCCACGCCTCCAGCTGCCACTTCCACACGACCAGCCCAGGCGTCCAGCGCCCCAGCCCCAAATCCACACCCCCTCGCTCCCGCACCACACATAACCCTAGTGCTTCTCCTCCCACCGCCACCGCTCGACCTGGGGTCCATCTCATAGCCGCCCTCCCTGCACGCTTCCTATCATCAACCTTCTGCACCGGCGTCATTCCCTCCACCGAGCCTCCTCGATTCCTGCCTCTCCCCAAGGATCCGAACGGGTGACAAACTCACCAAGTCACCATGGTGGCGTCCTCACGTCCCAAGCCAGGAGAATGGGCGTTGTCGCCGCTGGCTGCACCAGCCCGTCACCCTCCTCTCTCTACGTGGTGGAGGCAGAGCTGGTCATGGTCTTCATGGAAGAGGAGGCCGAGGGTGTTCCAATCCCATCCCCAAGCATCCACATCCAACTCCAACATCCGCAATAAGTCAAAGACTAGGTGAGCAGCCTAGTCTTGCACGATCTGAGATGTTGAATCTATGTTTGTATGCATATTGACAGCACTAGTGTCTAGTATGGAATTTTGTATATAATTTTGTGTGAATGGATGTTGACCGCTTGCAGGGACAGGTTCCCCACGGGTACAGAAAACCCGAGGATTTTAGGGGATGTCAAAAAAATAGGCCCCGTGCACGCGGATGGGCTTGCAGTTTTCTCGCAGGGACGTGGATGGGCATGCAAAACCAGGTGGGTTTCGTCCCTGTTGCCATCTTGAGTAGGGCCCCATATACGGTACCATTCTAAACATAAACCCTAGGGTCCATTTCCAGAATAGAAACACATACAAAGCCGACATAAGCATGAATTCATATCGTACATGCACTATCATATGCCACAGCTTTACAAATCGAATATCACAACAATTCCACTGCCAAAGAGACATCTCAAATCTTTATCGAAAAAAAGAGACATCTCAAATATATAGCTACGGGCGCGCACGCGCACACACACATCATACAAGTGCGAACATTCAAAATTATTACACAGAGAGGCTACGTGGTCCAACATACATCATCACAGCGGAAGACCCACACGGTCTGAGTACAGACAAGACCAAACGATGTATAAGAGCTGGGAAAACATATCAAAACTAGACACAACTACTTTTGATGAAGTCATGACTCACCTACTATTGGCTAGTAGCAATGGACATGGTACAATTCCAGGCTCCTTGTATACCATCCTTACTCTTACTTGTGCATCTGAACAAGGGGTTTACTCTCCTTCCCACACAAAAAATGTGTCATTATTTTCTTATCTCCTCAAGTACTCGTAGAAATTGGAAGTATTGGGAAGCACTCAACAATACGTTGACAAGTAGCAATAGAGACGTTGTAGAACCCATGGGATTTCATCAAGTACATTTGCCAGATCATGTTAAATGAGGGTAGTTTTACGAGAGTGCTCTGAGGAACCCCTGGAATAAGTTAGGGATATTGTTGCCCATATGTCTATATTTTTAGCAGCAACGGATTTGCTTGTGATGTCATGCATTGTTATGTGTTTTTACGAGATAGTGAAAACATGTGTGGTCCTCTATTGTTCAATGGTGATGATTAGGAAATCGGATCAATGTTGTCTCCCTAGCTAGCGGCTTGCAAAGATTATTAATTCTGTGCAGGTAGAGGTGATACAATTCAGCTCTCGATAAATAATTGGTCTAAGTAGACTATATATGTGAGCAACATTTCTCCCCTGCACTCCTTTGCAAAAGATAAACCAATCACTATTGAAGTAGCCAAGGAACATGGTCACTGGATGTCTAGTGAAATTTAGCGATTCATACACATTGCCACTGTCAACGCCTCCAATGACAACAACCGCACTCTCCATTGTCTTGGGCTGGAGCAAAAACCTAGTAGGCACAACTAAGAGAACCGACACTTGCTCCAGGCACAGGTGAAGAGAATTTTATACTTCATGGAAAATATTTAGCACAGAAATCGCAAGGGCAGAACAAGGCAACACAACTTGCATAATCCAAAAGATCAAATACGACACAGACCAACACTTTACTACAATAACTACGACATGAACAACAAATTGAGAATATTACCTCCCATCTATGACAGTACAGAGTACCATAAAAGCGCTCAAAAATAAATGTACCTACATCGATGAATAAAGTGATAACCATCATCTGCTCTGTTTTCAGTTGACACTGTCAAGAATCTAATACATTTTCATCATTTCGGGTCCACACCACTAAAGAACTTCAAGTTACACCCTTCGTATAAACAAAATGATGCCAACTGATGTTGAGTTATACCCGCCCTTTCGTCTAGATACAGTAACCACCGCCGTAAACTCTCTTTCACCACATCAGACCTCTAGAAAAATATAAGAGTTTTTTTGACACTAGTATGGGATGGAGTGAGTACATGTTTGGTTAGCCAAGAATGTTGGACAAACAACAGCACACAGAAGTCCGAATTCCTTTCATCGGTATGATATTCAGTGCTACCAGTGGAAAGCAGTTAGTTCAGCAGTAAGATTCTACCAAGGAAGAAAATATGCAAGCCAATGATACAATAGTCATTGGCAGTTACTCAAAATTCAAGCGAACCAGACCAATTCACTCAAAGAAAAAGTGAAAAACTGCGCGTACAATTGATAAATGCTATCCAATCCTGCATTCCCTCTTACATGCTAGGGCATTTCTTACAATTAAATCATGTCCTGAACTCCAACACCATTTACAACTATCAAAAAATTGACATGACTGCTGAATCATCACTTTTGCCACCTCAACCACTACAAGAAAGCAGACTAACATCTCAGGCATTGAGACATGGGAAGAGAAATAAAACAATCTCATCCACCCAACACTTCACTGCCACCTTTCCATCCATGCCAGGGACGACAATGCGTCCTTCCACATCCCAACATAGCCGGACAATACAACTTTGAGTTGGAGTCAGGGGGTACATTTCTCTGATTCTAGTTCTTCAAGGCGCAAGTTAAATGGCATTAGAGTTGCAGTGAAAGCTAAACTGAGAAAAGCGTTCAGCTATCAAAAGTATACATTCTCCTGTCAATTTATTAGTGGAAGGCAGTGACATTCGACATTGATGCCTGAGGCAATGTGGAGCACTTTTCATATACAGTAATCACTCTGAACATCACTGAGGAATTCTATCCACTATTTAAGATGTGACTTTTCCAGCAAAATTGACCAATTTGAACTTCACATACCTAACTGAATAGATCGAGGGAAGTGGTTATTTTATTAGAGAAAAATACAGGGCAAAAGACAAGATATACCGGCTGCGCTGCTTTCGTCCAGGCACATCCCTTGAAGATGGTAGGCGATGTATGTGCTGATGTAGATCAGATCCTAAAGTAGGGCCCCCTTTTCGCCCTCCAGCATCATTGCACCATGGTCTGGGTGCGTGGTGATGTGGAATTGTCATCGAAGACTTGCGGTAGGTAGCGTGGATCGGGCGCTGAGGCAGATTAGTATGTCGTGTTGGTCGGGTGTGGTGCGCTCGATTTTAACATAGATCTTCATAATGAATCTCTGCACTAATCAGTTGTGGGTTTACTCACAAGGATTTTAGTCATCAGATTTATTTGGTATCTAAAGAGAAATCAGTCTACTGTAATTTGGTGTCGTGCTGCCAAACAGAGGAGATTAATCTTCCTAGGGCAGCATGTTGTGGAAGTGGTGGAGAACCTAGGATCCCCGTCATCGGAATAATCATTCTGATACCATGTGGAAAGATTAGGAAGCCGAGATGTTTTTCTTGTGGATTGATCTGACACCCTCGTGAGGGTATATATAGATGTACAATGGTATGTTTGTTGAAACTATTATATCACTTTATCTCGAACACAAACATATTTGTAACTCTCTTTATCTCTAACTCAAATGTACTTGTATCTCTAGAACTCCTCACCCTCCTCCCTCTCTAGTGTAGCCGTTGTGGCCCGACATCAATGGCACTGGAGCTCCTGCGTGGGAGATACAATTCAAGGGAAGGGACTTGATTTAATTCAACTAATTTCTGCAGGTTTAATTCACAAGGGTATCCAGATTTATCGTGTAACCTGAAAAATTGTGTAAAGCTTTTTCAAAAGAGTAAATGATAGTGTCAGGCTAATTGCAATGAAAACGAGCGCAAATTATCAGTGTTCCGGGAAAGGTGGGCAAAATATCAGTTTCCCATTTGTATGTCTCCCATGGACTTTGCACCTTATTTTTCTTTGAGATAAGTCCATATTACAACCTCGAACTACCACCAAAGTCTAGAACACAACCCTGACCAATGAAGTCGTCTAATTTACAACCCTCAACTTTCAAAAGCAGACAAAAAAACAACCCTGAAGCGGTTTTTCACTAGTTTTGATCGGTTTTGACTAGTCAATAGCCTAGTCATATGCCATGCCACCATCTCAGTTGTGTGTATGAGCCTTTTATTTTGCATTGTGTTAGCTCCATGTGTGAGCCTTTTATTTTGCATGATAATGTGTGAGCTCCATGTGTGAGCCTTTTATTTTGCATTGTGCTAGGATGATGTGTGAGACTGTAGCTATGTGTGAGACCTAAGCTATGTGTGAGACCTATGGTATTTGTGAGACTTTAGTTCTTGAATTACGTGTCATTATCACATATTTTCTTCTTTTCAACATATGAAGTGCACATGATGGCCTAATGCTAGCCAAATGCTACATAAATATTCGACCAAAAAATGAAAGTACCCAGAATTTGTTGAAGAAATTCTTTAAAAAATCAAATAACCCTTGTATTCAATCTGTGAAAGTTTCAACATGTTCTGCCGAGTAGAAAAATTTTTAGCGGAAATTCAAATTCAGAGCTATCTTTGGTTCAAATTTTGGCAAAAAAAATTCCAGAAAATTTACAAAATTCTCAAAGATCCACAATACCCTTAGATTCAATCTATGAAAGTTTCAAGAAGTTTCGCCCATTGGATTAGAAAATTGAAGCAAATTTTAGATCCGGGAGATGGTGACATGGCGTATGGCTTGGCGCTAACTAGGATGTTGACCAGTCAAAACCAGTCAAAAACCACTCCACTGTTGTTTTGTGTCCGGTTTTGAAAGTTGAGGGTTGTAAATTAGACGGTTTCGTAGTTCGGAGTTGTGTTTTAGACTTTGGTGGTAGTTTGAGGTTGTGATATGGACTTATCTCTTTTTCTTTTCTTTTTTAATATATATTGGGTTCTATGATTTGGCAGTTCCTACCTATTATAGATGTTAGAATTGTCTCATCAATCACATGTCTACCTTTCATTGATGAGTCTGCAACGTCATACCTCAACCACTCTGTTGATATCGAACAATATATATCTTCGTAGAACCCTCATCTCCCCATCAGTTTGTCTTCCTCTACCATCTGCCCTCGCATGCAAGTAGACATCTAGTTAGAAAATAAAATCTGGGATATCTCTTGTATGGAAATCTCCTATGATCGTTTGTTGTACAATCTGTTATGCACACGTGGTATCTCGGAATGAGAGGTATCAAGAATATATACATCACAGGTTTGTCTTCTTGCGCTAAATCAAGAAAACCAGTGTGAAGAGACCATGATGTGGTACTCGCAACGGTGTTGAGATGCTTAATCTAAATATAAACATAATGGAGAAGAATTGTATACACGCTGCTCATTATGTCAGATTACGAGCCAACATCTGTTTTAATTAGCTCGTGAGATGAAAAAGAACAGAGGAGTGCACGGTGTTAGCTAGGCTTTGATGTACACATCAACTAAATTAGCTTGTCAAGTCTAACTCATCAAAGAAAGTCCAGCTGAAGTTCTACGCATTTGCATTTGTCAGCACTGTGCATATACATATGTTGTGAACAAAAGAAAACATCATCTCTCAATCAAATATCTTCGTGTATTTGCTCCATTGGAGATGATAGGCAGCGAACAAAAGAAAACATCATCTGTCAATCAACTATCTTCATGTATTTCCTCCATTGGAGATGACAGGCAACGTCTGTTTGTCAGTAAATTGATTTGATGTAGATTACTTGACTTTGGCACACTCATCATGCATGATGTAAAAACATTGCTAAAAAAATTGAGTTTCTCACCTTAAATCTGCACCTGCATCATATCTGGACCATACTGTGATAGGGTTGAAGCGTGATAGTCCAAGTTTTATCATCTCAAATCCGACCAATTAAGGTCTTGTATGTTTTGGGCTTATACTTCTGCATTTGCAGCTTTTCCACTTCGGTTTAAAAGCTAAAAAAGCTCCTAAATAGGAGTGCGGCGTTTCGGTGTCCAGGCTCATCTGCACCTGGTCAAGAAAAATAATTAAAACAAATACTAGAAAAATTCAAAACAACCCAAATCTTGCAGGAATTAAAGTGGCTCCAACGGCTCCGCTGGTGAACCACTTGTTGTTTGCAGATGACAGCCTGTTGTTTCTCAAAGCAACTGTGGAGGGGGCGAATGAAGTGTCTCTTTTGTTGGAATCCTAGGGTAGAGCATCAGGACAAAGGATTAATAGAGAAAGAAAAGTTGTTTTCTTCAGTAAAGGGTGCCCAGACGCAAACCTCTTTTTACCGGAGCCGGTATGTACCGGTGCTAAATCCATCCTTCAATTCTTGGAGATTGGTGCACACTGTTTACATGCATACTAGTATTCCTTTGTATTCTGTTAAACATCATCATGTATGAAATGTCTTGTCAACTCTTGTCAGCACTTTTTGCCAGTACCGCGCATGCATGTCTCAGACATACTCTCCTCCTCTAGCTCCCATAACAAAGGTACCATTTAAATTTCATTTGACATTCTCAACCGTTTATATCTTTTAAATCAAAATTAATATGTGAAATATTTTATATATTTGATCTCCGGGTGGCAAGACCTTTAGAACAAGATCAATTTCGGATACATTTCAAATACATTTAATTTTCAACATTTCAATTAACTTATTTCACTCTATATATTATATGTGAAACTGCTTATTTCACTGTTCGAAACTTATTTCACTCTATATATGGAACATATGAAACATGTTATTTCACTCTATATATTTTAAACACCTTTTAATTTCAATGTTTCAAATATATGAAACATGTTATTTCACTCTATATATTTTAAACACCTTTTAATTTCAATGTTACAAATATGTGAAACGTAGTTTGGAAATATAATTTTTTGTGATGTGTGAAATCAGTTTTTTTAAACGAGTGGAATATAGTACTTCAAATGAGTGAATCTAATGTTTTCTCTCAAATGAGTGAAATAAGTTTTTTCAACTAAGTAAAATCAGTTGTTTCAAATAAATGATATATTGTTTTGAAATAATAAAATCAATTTGTGAATGAGTGAAATATGTATTTCAAATTAGTGAAATAATTTGTTCGGCATGAGTAAAATCGTATTTTTTGTAATGTGAAACTAATTGATTTTAGAAATCAGTTATGTCAACATTTCAAGCGTATGTGAAATCAGTTTTTTTGAAAATCAGTGAAATATATTATTTCAATTGAGTGAGTGTAATGTGTTTTCAAAAATATGTGAAACGTATCTTTTGTAAATAATATAAGTGAAATCTTTTATTGAATGAGTGAAATATATATTTCAAAATGAGTGAAATCAGTTTTCTTGTTCAAGATAAGTGAAATAGGTTTTTTTTAGTTGAGTGAAATGTGTTTTTTGGAATCTGTGAATAAAATTAGTCGAAATGTATCAAAATTTGATCTTATTTTAAAGGTCTTGCCTCAAGCAATTCAAATATATAAAAATATCACCAATTAAATTTATTGTTTAAAATATATCA
Source organism: Aegilops umbellulata (assembly GCA_032464435.1). Taxonomy (NCBI): domain Eukaryota; kingdom Viridiplantae; phylum Streptophyta; class Magnoliopsida; order Poales; family Poaceae; genus Aegilops; species Aegilops umbellulata. Next base: position 556,781,534 of record CP136060.1, read on the forward strand.
ATCTCCAAAGTTTTGGCTATCAAATTTAACACTAGTCTTTCCTTGGAGAGAGAGACTTGTGTATGTTTAATCGCCGTACTACTACCCACATGATTCCTGACAAAAACTGCATGGGGGCATGCATAGGGGGTCCACAACAGGTTTGTATTCTCACGTATTGAAGTGTGGAAGAGATTGGCTTGCTTATACATGAACAGTGGCCGCGAATCTCAAAACAATCATATGTGGTGGATTCTTCGCTGGTAGCTCCCGGCTCCGGTAAAAAACTTAGTCGGGGTGCCCAGAGGTGATCAGAGGGCAAGTGAAGAATATCCTTCAAGTCCCTAATAAGAAGCTAAGTGACAAATACTTGGGGTTGCCTACTGATGTGGGAACATCCAAGAATGGTGCCTTTAAATACTAAGTTGACCGTCTATGGAGTAAGATTCGAGGGTGGATGGAGAAAACTTTGTCTGCAGCAGGTAAAGATGTGTTAATTAAATCAGTTGCACATGCCATCCATGTTTTCTCAATGTCATATCTCAAGTTGCCTAGGGGACTATGTGAGAAGCTATCTTCAGCAATAAAATCTTTCTTTTGAGGAAGCAAGCATGGTAAAAGTAAACCCCACTGGGTTTCTTGAGATTAAATGTGTATGCCACGTTACATGGGAGGTCTTGACTTCGGAGATTTTGAACTGTTAGATTTAGCTCTGCCACGACAGTCATGGAGGATACTAATTTCCCTGGAGTCACTAAGTGCACGTATTCTCAAAGGGGTTCATTTTCCTTCTTGCTCTATTCTTGAAGCCAACCTGGGGAACCATCCATCACAGGTTTGGCGCTCAATATTAGAAGACATATAATGAAGCAAGGACTTGTAAGACGTATTGGCAATGGGGCTACCACTGGCAATTGGACCACTAATTGGATCCCTAGACCAGAAAGGATGCGGCCTTTGCTGTCTATGGTGGCGGATCCCCCAGAGTTAGCTTCCTAGCTTATTGGTACTGCAAATGCTAGGTCGAACACATATTTAATCCAGGTGGTATTTCTTCCCTTCGATGCAAATGAAATTTTACAGATACCTATTTGCCTGAGAAACAATGATGATTATTGTTCATGGATGCATGAGAAATCCGAAAATTTTAGTGTGAGGTCAGCCTACAAAATGATTGCTGATACAAAGCACCATCGAGAGGACTAGCTTGAGGCTCGGGCAGGGAGCTCGAACAGGAAGGAGGAGGAGAAAGCTTGGGTAATACTCTGGAAGATCTATGTGCTTGCGAAGCTTCTGGTGTTCGTGTAGAGGTTGGCTCACGAGTCTATCCCAACAGAAGATGTGAGGATGAGAAGGAACATGTCTACACCATGCACTTGTGATGTGTGCGGTATGCCAGATTCTTGGTGTCATAGCCTGTTGGAATGTACGATGGCATGTTGCATTTGGTCCCTAGTTGACCGGGAGTTACTAGATGAGTTGATGGACAACACTGAGCAAAACGCAAAAAATTGGCTATTTGCAATGATTGAGAGACGGCCGCATGACAAGCTTATTAGAACAATGTGGGCTGTTTGGAAGGTTCAAAGGAAATTAATTCATGAAGGTATCAATCAAAGTCCGTTGTCCACACATTTGCTCATCTCACAGTTCATTTTAGAATTGGATGATACTGAGCATGGGTAAAGTTCGGAGAGGAGGAGCGCCAATCCAATAGCCGACATAACAGGTGACGAGGTGGTCACCTGTTAGGTCCTCTACCTAATACTAATTTTTTTTCTTCCAGATAGGTCATCTATCAAATATTTTCTTCATACAATTGTCCAAAGTTGGGGGCCCACAACCCCCCGCCCTCCCCCAGTAGTACACTAAGCTCCGCCACTGGGCGACGAGGTGGTTAGCTCCGCCGGTGGGAAAGTTCAAAATAAATGTTGATGTGGCGGTATCACGTGGTCAGGGCACCAATGCAGCTATATGCAGGAACCACAACGGAGACTATACTGGCTCGTCGGCATTTGTGATTAGACTACTAATTGACCCGGTAAGCTTGGAAGCGATTGCTTGTCGTGAAGCTTTATCACTTGCGGAAGACTTGGGATTCCAAGATTTAGTCATTGCATCTGATTGCTTGACGGTGGTGAAGCATATCAAGGAGGCGTTGGGAGGACACTATGGAGGAGTGGTGAAAGAAATTAGGTCCTAGCAATCTATTTTCAATTCTTGTGTTTTTGTTGATAAGTCTAGGCTTTTAAATATTGAGTCGCATAAATTGGCTAGACATGCCCTCTTGCTTGATCAGGGGCGGCACCTTTGGCTGGTGCACCCTCATAATCCTGATGTAATTCCTGTAAACGTCATACTGAGTGATTAAAATCAGCACGTTTTCTCAAAAAAAATCTACTTCTTTTTCTTCTACATTTCTACGTATAGGAAATGCCCCTTATGTTTTCAATGTTTTCTTTTTTCTTTTCTCAAATGCGTAAACTTTTTAAAAATTGATGAACTTTTTTCAAATTCGATGAACATTTTTTCAACGTCAATGAAAAAAAAATCAATTTTGGTGATTTTTTTCCAAATTTGAAGAACTTTTTTCAAATTCATGAAAATTCTCAGTCTGTGAACATTTTATTTTCAAATCCATGGGCACCTTTGAATTCACTTTTTTATTATTTTGTGCTGTTTTTTTTCTTTTTCTGTTCTATTCAAAACGCAACGTCTTCTTGGCCCGGCCCACGAGCAGGGGCGCGTGGACACCAAGATGCTCAACCGGCGCCAAAGCGACCTATAGGAGGTCCCCTTCGGGGCATCTCCAATGCTGGGCGCCTATCTAGGCGCTTGGGGCAAGAAAAGTAAATATCCAAAAAATAACGGAAATGTTAACGCCCACACGTGTGGGCGTTTGTACATCGCCCACACGCCTCCATCACCACTCATTTTACCACGTATGAATAGATGACATCAGCAGAATTTTTTTGGGTTTTCGGCTTAAAAATGTTGTATCTCCTAAATAAAAAAGCAAACTAAAAATCCGTTTTCACCATTAAATCCGTCTCGATGAGATCTTCAAAACTAGACCCCATGTTGATATGTTTCGACGAATTTTTTTTTTTTTTTGCAAAAAGTTGCCATGAAGTTTACACTGCAGTTGCCATAGGGCTTATACTAAAGTTGCCATGTGGCAATTTTAGTTTGTAGATCATGGCAATTTTAGTATTTTGAAGATGGCAACTCCAGTACTTTGACCATGAAAATTATTTTTTGTATGAACCAGGGCAATTTTACGTGCATGTATCATGGCAATTTTAGTTTATGGTTCATGACAAGTCTAGTTTCTTAATTCCCCGTTTTATAAATGTTAAAATTTACTTTTAAATGTAGAAGAAAATAGCTGAAACATATCATGGCAATCCATATGCAATAGACATGGCAACTTTTAATCCAAAAAAAATTTCATTAAAACATATCAACATGGGATCTAGTTTCGAAGATCTCATCGCGAGGGATTTAATGGTGAAAACGGATTTTCAATCGGATTTTTCGTTTAAGAGATAAAACATTTTAAAAACTGAAAATCCAAAAAGATTCCTACATGCATGCATGCGATGACGTGGCAATCTATTTACATTAGTGACGTGTGATGCGTCTCCCTTCCTGCCACACGCGTGGCAGTTAGTGCGACCCCTCAAAAAGGGATCTGGCGCCCGCTCTTCCAATGGGAGGCGCTAATAGCAAACTCTAATTACCGATTAGAAGGAAGGACCGAGCCTCTCGTTTTTTTAGAAAAGGAGGACGACCCCCGGCCTCTGCATCTGGATGATGCATACGGCCATTTTATTAATTATTGACACAAGACCGAACAAAGTCATACAACAATAAGTCTAAAGCCACCAACAAGCAACAACTGTCGCTATCCCTATCCAGTTGATGTAGGGGCGCTGAAAGTCTGGGCCTAATACACAGACCACGCAGCCAAACCTAAACATTTAAAGACTTGAGGTCCCACCCAGGACGCCTGCCTGGTATGGGCACCCACCAGTCCGGCGTGCTTCTCAACCAGGACCCCTGCCGGGTATGAGGCCGCCGCAGCCACCTGCCACCAATCCATCTTCAGAGTTGTACTGCTGCATCAACCTTGTCCGGTCCAACTGCCGCCGACGCCACCATGACGCCAGGCAGCGTCACCCTCTTGCGCGAGTCCATCTCCACTCATCAGGCGCCGAGTGTCCACTGCGCCACGCCGCCGAGATCCGCCGTCATCAATGGAGCAGATGAAACACCGCTCCTTCTCTTGTCCCCTCCAACCAGCACTTGCTCCAAAACGATGCCTCCATGAGGGAAAACGATACCGATAGCACCGTCATCGTCCGATCCGGTAGACCCAGATCTAGGGTTTCCCCCGGAACTTCCCGATCAGATTGATGTGACCTGCAACGACGATGTCTTCAGAAGGAAACGACGTCTGAGACGCCACCATCGTCCGCCAAGACCGCAGTCAGGCGCGATTTTCATCGGAAGACACGTCTTCCCGACCTCGTGGCTGCCTGGAACCGAGCGGAACCTCGCCACGAAGACGTATGTTGCCGTCGGTACTCCGGCGGAGATCCGGCATCTCCTCACCGGTCCCTCCACGCGCCGCAGGTCGGCAAAAGGTCTTCCCGCGACGTTGGATCCGCAGAAACCGCCGTCACCATCACGAGCAGGACAGCCCACCCCGCCGGATGGGGCGCTGCCAGGAAAGAGTGGCGGAGCCAGCGCCCGGCGACCCTGGGCACTTGCCCGGGCTCGCTGGCTGCTGGACAACGTACATACGCTTGCCACGAGTAGGCAAATCCAACTACGCGTCATGCTTTACCCGGGCAGATGGTGATGTGCTTCTTAACTAATGGCCTAATGGGCTAATTATCTAGGCTTCTAGGCGACTAGGCCTACCAAGCGTCCCAAGTTCAGCAGCCTAGATAACTTCCAAAGCAATTACTCGCGAAGGAACACAGGCTGTCACATCCATGCTCAGTACCTCGGCTGTTTGTTTCTCATGGAACGGCGGCGAGCGGAGGCTCAGGGCCTGTTCGGATCTCCTCTGGCTTCTCAAAACTCCACATATCCAGCTTCTCCTCCTGGCTTCTACTTCACGTAGCGACCGCAAGATCGTTCGGCAGCGTCGGACTCCGATCGTGGCGCTCGCTTGGGGCTGCCAGCCCATTAAGCGTGGAAGTGGCCCGTTTGGGAGGCAAATCAGACAGGCCTGGGCTAGGCCCAGTCGAAAGGGGTGCGCTAGAGGAGAGGAATGCATCGAGCGAACCGGTACGCTGCCTCGAAGTCACTTGGCGGTGGCATACTCTGGTAATATCGCTCAACTCCAGCTTCCCTGTTTTTTTGGATCTGGGAAATCCCAGCTCCCTCAACTCCTCACTTTTTGCACTAGATGCCTCGCCAGCTTCTGAATCGCAGCTTCTGGAGTAAAAACCGTTCGGTCCAGCTCTGGCCACGGAGTTGGAGAAGCCAGGAGCTGGAGAACTCCCGAACACGCCCTCAACTGAGGCCGCGGCCAATCGGAGCTGGTGGAGATCCATCTTGCGTCCTCGACTGCTCGTCTCCTCCTTTGTCTTCTAGGCGATTCCTAGTTAGGGCATAAATTTTGAGGTTAGGGCAAACAGAATTGGTGATTGGAGGTGGTCCCAACTTCACGAGCCAAGTTTTTATTTATTTATTAGGTCTTGGTTTAGATAGTTAAATATTATTAAAGTTTGGAGAACAATGTTACTTCTCCGGCCTCTACACAAATTTGGGATGCACATAGTCTTTTTAATTAAATCTTGTCATCTCATTGACTCGATAGAAACTATCCCACATCTTCATTTTTTGGTGCCTCCTCTGTGTGTCTTCTCGTCGTTGTCGTTGCTGCCGCCGGCTAGCTCCATCGAGGTTGCCGGTGGAGCCTACTATGGCGGCACGCCTCCGTTCCTATTGCGAGTTGGGTGACTTGAGGCTTTCTTTGGTCGGTGACTTGACGTAGTGGCGGGGGTTGTTGCAGCGGCAATGCGGATTCGAGCATTGCCTTGGTGCGACCCAAGTGTGCCTCCCCCTCTCCCCTGTTGTCGTAAACATGCGGCGGGCGCTCCATGCGGAGGAGGAAAGGGAGCCCCCGCCGCCATGCATCCCGTCATAGAGAGTTGGCTCGCCGTGGCCGACATTGCCCTTGAGGCGCCTTTCGATGCAGGGGGCGCGGCGGAATGTGGCGGTGAACTGCGGTTGCATAACCCACTGCCAGCGCATATACAAGCATCCCCATTATATGATGGGTATCTGAGCACGCAATTTTTATTTCTAAATTAGATGCTTAGGCTCAAACTCGCCCAGGCTTCACAAAAGTTCTGGCTCCGCCACTGCGTCAGATCTAGCACAGGATCAGGGGGGGAAGGAACCTTGTCTGCGTCAGGCGCCGGCGGCAACCGGTGGCAAATAGGTGGATGAGGTCGTGAAGCAGGGGGCGAGCAGATCAGCCGCGCCGACACCTGGTGCATCGACCGGCGGCAAGCCGATGGGTGGGGAGGGGGATCCTCATGGAAGGGGGGCCTTAGCCAGCCGAGGCGCCCCGCGGCCACCATACTAGGAGCTAGCACGGGCTTTGCTAGCCGCTCCTCCAATGGCGGGGAGGTGGGGGAGGTGGGAGGGGGATGGGGTGGCGTGATCAAGGGTTCCCCGACGTTGCCAGGGAGGACGGCGCAAGGGGGCATGGGTCTCTTGCCGACTGCTCTATCTACTTCCTCTATCACTACTATACATAAGCACCAACTTGTTGTACAGTGAAACATAGCTGTTGCGTTAGAATAATAATACTCCCTCCGTCCTAACATAAGTGTCTCAACTTTATACTAACTTTAATGCAAAATTATACTAAGGTTGAGACATTTATTTTGAGACGGAGGGAGTAGTAGCTTAACATACGTACAATTAGCAATCATGGTCTGGCACCAACTGTATACGACTACTATTCGTTGAACTAATTGTCGTATTCAGTTTTGCTATTTCACATCTAGATGTGAAATAGCTATATCACATCTAAGTCCTGGACCATTGGATCCTTTTTGATCTGTTCTCTGTTGTAAACCTTGTCCTAATTCCGATCTGCATCGTTCTGCTGTGTGTGTGATTCCTTCGTCGCGATCATTGCTTCGGCCTGCCTTGTTTTCCTTTCTCCGTCAGCCTGTTTCTAGTCCGCGGGACGATGTGGACTCGGCCCATAATTTGTTTTTCCGTTCATTTGTTTGTGGGCTTGCGAGACATTTGGAAAAAGCTACCGGCCAACCCATTAAACCAAAGAGCTGCGTGACGGATTGCCTTCTCAATTTTCCTGTCCCGTTCTACTTCCTCTACTACCAACTTCATTTTTCTTTTCTTTTGCCCATATAAAATAATCTTTTTTTAAATTCCTTTTGTCTGTTATCTGTATCCAGTCTTTTTTGTGTGTTTTGTCTTTTTCCTTGTTTTTCAAATCGTGAACATGATTTTGTGAATATTTTTATAAAATTTGAAAAGTCTTTTTTAAGTTTGTGAAAACCATTTAGATTCATGCTTTTTTATACAAAACAATATATTATCTAAGTTTGCCGCTGCTCGATTTAGTTTGTGTAACTTCACGTCTTTTTTTGTCCATCGCAGATCGTTTTGTTTGTCAATCCATTATCATGCACGTTGGCAGTCTGTTTTGCAACGTTGTTTCTAGGCCACCATGTAGAAGTGAAAGAGACAGGAAAAGAGGAGCTCTATCGCGGTCGCTGTCTTTTTAGCTCATTTCGACATTGTCTCCTATTCCTTCTAACTAAGCTTCATCAGGATTAGATTTAGAAATGTCCCATCTAAGTTGTCCTCCATTGGATCTTTTAATTTACTACTATAATGTTCGCGCAAACTCTTGATCTTGCATCGTCGGTCATTGTATTTTCCATGTCGCCTTGTTCTTTTCTGTCCACTTGTCGTCCCATTCACACTGCACATCTTTTTTTTTGTCAAGCCTTTTTGTGTTCGTGCTCTTGTTGTCCATTTTCATCTAGCATACGTTGTATAAGTTTATACTCAACACACAACTCGCGGGGGCGACTTTTTTTGTCCTGGTTCAAACTCCACCCCTAACATGCAACTGGGGGCTCGCCTTTTTGTCTTAGTTCAAAGTCCACTCTTCGACAACCATGTCTAATCTATACTTATCCCAATTGCAGGTCCAACCTCGACAGACAACGGGAGGAAGCCTTTTGTCCCAGTTGCAAGTCCACCCTCGACTCGTAAATGAGCATGTGATTTGTTTTTTATCCCAGTTGCAAATCCACAATGGACTCGCAAGCAGGGTCGAGGGTGTGCGCGTTTGTCGAGGTCCCCTAGTTGCCGGTCGACCATCAACCCTGAACTAGAAGGTGTGTGTGTTTTGTCGGGGCCGCCAGTTGCATGTCAACCGTCAAATCGCAACTAAGGGTGTTTTGTGTTTTGTCGGGGGCCCCAGTTGCCAGTCGATCATCGACTCGCAACTAAGGGTGTCTATGTTTTACGAGGGTCCCCAGTTGCATATCAACTATCGACTCGCAACTAAGGGTGTTTGTGTTTGTCGAGGGTCCCCAATTGCATGTTGACCATCGACTCGCAACTAGGGGGTGCATGTTTGTGTTTTGTCGGGGCCCCCAGTTGCATGCCGACCATCGATGTTTACTCATTCATCCTTTATAGAGCTAACAACATGTGTTGTATAGGTCATACAACATGCTCCCCCAGATTACTCCATCTTCACTAAAAAATGGCGTATCTTTAAACTTTATAATTTGGGTTTATTTTGTTAAAACTTTCTTCTTTATGGCACTTTAAGCACCGTCTTAGTATTCCTTACTCTGCTTTTGGAACTGTAAAAGATCCAGAAATACAACTATTTCTTTTCTTTAGGGTATTAATATGACCGTCGTACTCCCCCAGACGATCACATTCTCCATCACATTATCTAAAGTATAGGGGAGTTTCATCATTCTTAATTTATCTCATATTTCTTTCTCCCCCTCGAAATGTGGCAAGAACTTTTCTGTCACAATTTCGAAAACCATTGATAACTCTTGTGAATTGAGGAAACTTCGGTTATCTACTTCATTCATCAGATTACTTCATACGAAATGAAGTTATCTCTTCATACAAAATGAAGTTATCTTTCAACTAGTATGGGAGTACTTTTTCCTCATTCCATTTCAAAAACTCAACAGGGTTCTTTATCATTAGTACTTTTGCAAGTCACACTTGCATATGATTCTTATCTTTAGGTTCATCTGTAACTTTTATTCTCTTTGGATTTATTGAGTGCTTAATGACCATTACACATAAGGTGTACGGTCGATACTAGGAAAACATAATAGCCACTCCATACTTTTCTCCCAGAGTGGGACACATTAAAAGAACATGAGTCATCTTGTCTTTCTCCTGTCATACAGGATAAGTCTGAGAAAATTTCTACCGCCATACGGGTTACGTAGGGATTTTCCCAGAATTTTCCTGCCATGCGGGTTTTATCATAATCATCTTTTCCCACCATGCGGGTAATTCCCTGTAAGGGACATAAATGCCAGAATTGGCTCTTTTGACTGCATATTCAATCATCACATTTATAATATAAATCCGAATGCTCTTTGACACACATGCTTGATCCGACGTTGGTCAAATTAAACACGCATGTTGCTTGTTTTATCTCAAATCATAGAGAGTACATGAAAGACATTCGTCAACCAAGACTACCGGGATCGTTGGCCGCGTCAATCTTCCTCACCATCGGCTACCGGGATCAATGTTTCTACCACCGCAAAGACCAACGAATTTCACAGTAATTGGGGGAAGAGGGCGTGTGATTTGCATTTACTTCCCTGCCGATTTAGAGCATGGTTAATAGTACAGCCAGCTGCTGGCTATATAATGTTGTCATGTCATCTATAGCCACGATTATAGCTATCAAGTATAATAGTTAGATGTAAATAAGTACTACTTTATTGATACATGGCCCACCTTCTTTTCTCACAAAGTGCCTAGGAGCACGTGTTGCAGTCGGTTGTTAGTTTGTAGCCCACTTCTCTTCTCTCTCTTTTTCTCTCTCTGCCAACTAAGCAAAAATATATTATTTGAAGTCTTACAGCCCGCCTATGTCACCTTATTGTACTTGCTCTTATAAAGATTCAGACGGATATGGAGCGGCGACATGACTCTCGAAGATTGCCCCGAAACCGAGGGCAACGTGTGAAAAATAGGACTAAGAAGCGGGCGCACAACTGCCATCGTCGCTTGGCTTGGGCCTCGGCCTGCGGTTCAGAGTTTCTCTTTGGTGGCCCAATAAAGGGTACAAGCTTCGGACCACTTCAGGCATGAGCACAACTCTCGAGACGCGAACTCCTACGCGCCGCATTTTGCGGCGAGTAGCGTCCCGACACACACAGAAGCAGCGAATTGGGTCGGCCCAGTAGCGGGAGCGTACACGAAAACTCCAAAAATTAATGCCCTCGTTCAGGTTCGAACCCACGACCGCACAAACTACACGCGGGCAAGTAACCAGCGTAGCTGAAGAGGCTTGATGTTCGATTCCTAGCTCGGGGCTTTAATACGGCAGTATTGTAAGATCGAACGTCTTATGAAAATTCAAACACGATTTTTTTAAGGAACTAATTACTTTTTGACATGCGAAATATTCAAAAAGAATCTAACGGAAATTTTGAAAATCAAACATCTCTTGATTTTGCGATTTTTCTCAAAAAATGGAAATATTTTTTCGAAATTGGGAATAAAAGTGGAAATAGGAACATTTTTTGAAACTCCGAAGAAAAACGGAAAACATGAAAAAAAATCAGATGTGAATGTGTTTTTTGAAAATAGGAACATTTTTTGAATCTATGAACAATTGTTGAAAATACGTATAATTTTTTGAAACTCCGAACAAAAATTGAAAAATGAACATTTTTTCAGATGTGAACAAAATTTGAAAATAAGAACATTTTTTGAAAAGAAAACAAATTGTTGACAAATGCAATTTTTTTCTAAACATATATCCATTTTTAAAATTCACGAACATTTTTAAATTTGTGATGTTTTTTAAATGGGAACATTTTTTAAATTCCCAAACACTTTTTGTAAAGTGCGAACATTTTTTGAATTTGTGAACAATTTCTGAAAAAATGAGAAAAATGTTTGATTTGGAACAGTTTTTTGAAACGATGAAGAATTTTCAAAAACAAGAAACATTTTTTAATTTCGAACAATACTTGAGTTCTCGAACTTATTTTGAAATAAAAGTGAAAAAGAAAAAAAAAGAAAAAAAAGAAAACGAAACAGATAAAACAGAAAAAAGAAAACTGACAAAGGAAAGAGAAACAGAAAATAAAAACCCCGCTTAAGGAACCCTCTAGAAACGGATAAAAAACAGCTGGGAAACTTCTCGAAAGACCCAAAACCGGGAGTTCCTACAGCGGGAGATGGGCCGGCCCACTTTGTCGCGTCCCCTGTGCAATCGGTCGATCCCCTGTGCGATCGGTCGACTGTTTGACGCAGAGAGCGTCAAAAAGGATTTTCCTCTCGAGACCGCAGGAGCATGGGAGGCCGTAGCAACGCGTAGCCCCAAAGACCTGTTTTGGACTGGCCATGTCAAAAGGCCGTCTGGAGAGCCCGAAGGATCTCCAGACAACTCGTATGCCCATGGACAATCAACAGTCTGGGATGTGTGCCATATATTTATACTTTAGAAAGTGCTATCTCGTGCGAGTATATTTAACATTTCCCAACCATCTCAGATCTCAAGTGGTGTTTCATTAAAGGGTGTCAACAATCTTTCACCAACAGCCAGCACAAAAGCACAGCCTCAGGCACATGTCTCCCACAATGTATAATATCCACTTGCCCTTCATATATTCTTGTGTATCAAACTAGCTTAAGTATATGGATAGAAACTGATTCGGATCCCATTTGCACTATCGTCTCCTCCTTGTCTTCTACTATCATTTGCACCCACATTAAAACTAGCTAGGAATGAGATGTGTCAGAAAAAGTTCCATGCCACGAAATGCAAGGTCGCTTTGCCCTTTGACTAGCCACGAGATAAACCTCTTCGGAAAATTTCCGAATATAGATCATGCATCTCGGTTTCATTAACAAAAGGAATCATGAGAATTATCCATGGGAAGAGACAAAAACAGCCATGGTAGACGAAGAACTGATGCAAGAGCTCACGTGTAAGAGCAGCTGCCCTTTGAACACAACCATGTTGCCCACTCATTGGTAGTCTACGGGGCCCGCTGTGTGCTTTTCTGGTGTAGCGCCAGCGTGGGTTTGTGCAAGGGCAGCCACCCGGCTAAAATTTCGGTACCTACTGTACCCCCTACTACATTGCCGGTGCCAAGATCTGCTTTGGTCGTAGCCTCTGAGGTCGTCACAAGTAGTATGATGAGAAAAAAGAAGGTAACGTTTTAATAGACTTCCACCTGGGTAAAATTTGTTGAATTCTCGCACACGTTGTCTAACCACCACAGCTACATGGTAATATTGATCCATACTACCATGAAATACATAAGAACAATTATAGATGCGCGGTTCCAAAATTTGGAAGATCATAGATTAAAAAAAAAGCTGATGAATAATAAAACAAATTTCATGAGTTGTTTGAAAAAGAAAATGTCCACATACTCAAAGTCCATGTACAAAAACGTTAAGGGATATTGAAAAACGTTCACTAATTTGAGAAAAATGTTCATAAATTTGTAAAAAAAAGTTCACAGATTTGGAAAGCTTGAGGAATTTGAAAAAATTTAAAAAAAATAAAAAGATTACTAAAGTAAGAAAATTTCACAAATTTCTAACAAGTTCATGGATTTGAAAAGTTCATTTAATTTTGAAAAAAGTTTAGGAAAATTTGAATTTTGGGTATAAGTTTCATTATTTCGAAAAAGAGTTCATTGAATTTGAAAAACAATTCATCTGTTTTGAAAAAAAATAAAAATGGAAAAATTCATCAATTTTGGAAAATGTCCATCGAACTTGAAAAAAATGTTCATAAATTTCCAGAAAAATCATCAAAATTAAAAGTAATTCATTAATTCTGGAAAAAATAATTGATTTTGAAAATTTCATCAAACTTTCAAATAGTTCATCAATTTTGAAAAACTTCACAAAATTTTATACAAGTAATTCAAATGTTTTAAAATTTTCATTGATTTGGAAAAAAGTTCATGGATTTTGAATAAAAAGTTCATCCATTAAAAATCACGCATTTAAGAAAAACAAAAAAAGAACAGAAAAACAGAAGAAAAAAAAAGAAAACTAGCTTAACCATATGGATGGAACTAAGTGGGATCCCGTTTGCACTGTCAAACTCCAGTCCCCAATAGCGGCGAGGCCATCACCGCCCATACCACATCGGCGGCAGTTGAGGAGAAGCCAGCAGGATCGTCTTCAAGCTCTATTAGGGATTGCGCCGGGTTCTCTTCCTTTTCTATGTCCGGCTCCTTTTATTTTATTGAATCCTATGAGTTTGTATGTATTTTCAGATTTATTTCCTTCCTTGCTTCACGTGGAAAAAATATTGTAATCCGCATTAGAAGGATTCTGGTTTGGTATTCAAAGTTAGGATTATCTCAAAGGCATTCAGATGGTCCATTCCTTGTAGAAAATTCCAACTTAGATCAGGATAGAAGTGGATATAAAATGATGTTTTTATATCTGCATATCATCTATACTATATACTATCTATACCACTATATAGTGTACGAGTTTTGAATGAATCTAGAATAGCAATCCTGATCGTTGGTGCTCTCAATCTAACGGTTGGGAGCAGTGGGATTCGCATGAACAGTGGCTGCTCCAAACCCATGTCTGATATTTTTAGAATTCGCTGTGTGACCCACCATCTGACCATGCTCTGGATCTTTCCACTATGGGCTGGACTACACACTTGCTCCTTTAAATTGTTTAATTCGTACTACCTGGCTACATGCATGCATCGATCGCTTCACCAGAGACTGGCCTGTGAGCCTAGCATTGCAATGTTGTATGCATGGTGAACTTTTTGATTTTCTTATTATTTGAAACAAGTAGTAAGGTACCTAGGATAATTAGAATGAGAAAAAAATGTGCAAATAACCTATGAAATAGTACGTTTTGACTTTTTTATTTTCTTAGCTGACATGAGATAGAGAGGGTGAAAATTTATAATTAATCACACTTCTTCTTTTCACATCATTTTTCTCCAAAAAGAAAGTTTAGTATGAGTCCAATCAACAGAAGGACTTCCTAAACAATTTTTATATATATAAAAGGGCAAAGATTATATCTAATGTTTCATACAAAGAAAATCATTGTACTATGTTTATTGGGGGAATAGTTGTTATCTGGCCTTGCGAAGCCCAAAAATGATTCCACAAATGTCTATTGGATATCTCCATTTGAAGCTTCTATCAAAATTTTATCATAGTATGTGTGCTTTAGTTTTTTACACTAATTTAGTACCATGCTTATACGTAATCAGCTGACGTGCAAAGCACGTACAAATTACTAGTACTATATAGTGTATCAGTTTTGAAAGTTTGATTTCATGCATCAAAATGCATTCCTGACCGTTCATTGAGCTCCATCCAACGGCTTATAATGCAGGGATTCGCTGCTACAGTAGCATCAGTGTTATCTGTGTCACTCTAGAAGCATCTAGGAGTGTGTGTTAGCACCGAGTAGCGACCACATTGCATGTCAGTTCTTTGGAGCGAAACAGGATCACACCATGTCGCCTGGAGCAGTGCAAATTGTTTTACTAAAGATGCCCGCAGAGCTACGTGGCACGTGTGGTTGGAGACACAAGTGGGATCTGTACCACTAAGTCTGATACGAGGTGAAAAATAAGAATAAAAAAAGGTAAACTAATCAAACCAGTGCATAGCGCACATATGAACCTGTCTCACGTGCAATTCTGGGTGGAAAGTTGTAGTGAATGCTACAGTAAAACATAGCCATAGGTAGAGGAGGCACTACCTGAACCTAGGTACGTACATACATATGAACCTGTTTTTTAAAAATGCATTTTGAACGTGTGTTAAAATGTGAAAAAAATACCAAATAAAATTTCACGCATAGATCTTCGCAATATATATGCGCGATACAAAGTTTTACGAAAAAATGTTTTTTTATTTTGCCTCCGCATAAAAGACAAATTCCAGTGCTTCTAAGTAGCATTTTACGACATGTTGTCTTGTCTTTTTCGCACATGCAAAAAATATTGTTTTTCCGTGGAAGTTTCTGTGCACAGATAGAACATGGAGATGTACACGGGCAGCTTTTTAATTTATATTTTTGAGGATTTAGAAATGTGTTTCCAAGGCGAGTTCATATGTACCCTGGTTCATTTATATATTTTCCGCAATGGGTACCCTAATTTTTGTGCAAATTACATATTCATGTGATAGTTACTGTCGTAAACATGACAAGCTTTCTTATGCTAATTCCGAGTATTTTCTTTATGCTTCAATACATGCACAATGGTCATTTGTCTTGAATCATTTCTCCAGGCATTTTCATGACTTGTTTTCACCGAAATCACTTTGCAACGTAAAGACGCGCATTGCGCGTGCACGCATACTAGTATCAAGTAATACACCGAATCTTCCGTTCAACGGATTTAACCCATTACCCATGTTATTTCTAGGGCTTAGAAGATGGTTCTAATGCTTCATCAAAGAGCAAAAATCTTATCAAGAAGGACATGTATAAGGATGCACCAATATGGATGTGTTGATAATGGCTCAGGTAAGCTTCCTTTTGCGATTTCTTTTGCCCTTCTGTAATAAACATGCGCATCATTTAAATAGCTATATATTGACGAAAACAATGTGAGATCTGTAAATGTCCCAAGAGAGGTTAGGTTTGACAATTTTACACACTGAGAAAAAAATTGTTGAATAAGATCGATATTGATCATTATTATCGGTGACTTTCCATCAAGGAAATTAAAAGAAACATTTATTGTTATATATACGGGCCCCTAGGCTCTTTTTTTGCCCCGGGCCCCCGAAATCTCAAGACTGGCCCTGATAATGAATATTCAGCCAGCATATTACACTTGTGTGGATCATGGCCTCCAACCTCTCCTGTATAAATACTCCTCCTTACCCTTAGCAAAGGAAAAAAAGATAGCAAGAAAAACTATTGTTCACTAGTCCACGGCACGTGCTTTGCACGTTATGGCAAAATAGAAGTGACACGAATATTACATACAACATACTACACATGTTCTGACGGTGCACATGCTTTCCATATTATGAAGTGTGCATCGGTAAAGTTGTTGCTTTGTGATCATGAGGTTATTGATTTGAGTCTTGAAAACGGCTTCTGACATAAATGTTGAGAAAGATTGGGTACCAAGAAAATTTAAATTGTCAGATCCTTTCCGAATTCTATGCAAGCAAGTGCTATGCACCGAGCTGCTCCTTTTTAGGAATATTACACTACATAAAGGTGAGCATTTAACTATCTCAAAACCTGCAATGGGCCATGTGTATGTACACTAATACCAACGTTGTTGTATGCTTTGAATTTCTGGAACACAAATATTATGTGTACTTGCCCAGGGTTTTTAATAAACAAATACTTCCTCCATTCAGAATTACTTGTCAAAGAAATGAACATATATAGACGTATTTTTATTTTGGATACATCTATTTTTATCCATTTCTGTGACAAATAATTCCGGACGAAGGGAGTAATAGTTTGTACTTGATATTCACTTTCTTAAGGGGTACAACAGCAATAGAGCTATTTTCATTTTTTTAAGGGGGCTAATTAATTTGGGTCTGTCTATGTTGCATCTAGATGTGAGATAGTATCTCACATCTAGATGTGAGATACTATCTCACATCTAGGTGTGACGTCACGTACAAAAACAAAACACTCCCGATCCCCCAACGTGACTTGTTTCTTTTGTTGTCGGGCTTGTTTGTTTTGTTCCTCCCACCCAACCCAGCTGCCCGTGTGCTGTGCTTTCTTGTGGCCTTTGTTTGTTCTGGGCCTTGTTTGTTGCTCTTTTTTCCTGCCAACACACCCAGCCCAACTAACCCACCTCCTGGGCCTTGTTTGTTTTTTTCCTGTTTGTTTCTTAGACAGACAAAAGAACTGGGCTTTGGTTGACGGCAGAAAAAGGTTGTTAGCTTTAAGAAGAAGCTAAACCCAGACAGGGTTTATGCAGCTTTGTGCCTACTTTACAGTTGTCCACCCACCCCACCCTTCTCTTCCCTTCGTCCTCCACCCCACCCCGCAGATCTGTACCCTAAATTCATCCATCTATTTCCCCCACCCCTCCTCTCCTTCCCTCACAGCCGCCATGGATGAACAAGACTGAACAAAGTAGAAACCCAAGTCAAAATTGGAGAAAAAAGCAGAAGAAGGCAATTCCAGAAGAAAACATGACGGGCATGGAAGGCTCTTACCAGGGTGAGTTTCATGTTCTGCCCCCTCCTCCCTCCTTGTAGATACTTCTCTGAATGCCAGATGCTTCTCTGAATGCCAAATCTGAAATTCTGCTCCAGACAACAAACAAGCAGATGGTGTTCTTGTATATCCTTGTAGCCTCTTTGCAGATGGTGTTCTTGTGTGTCCTTGTAGCCTCTCTACAGATGGTGTTATTGTGTATCACATCGTCAATTGTCTATAAAAAAACAGTTCAAAAAATGTGTTGTGTTGTTCTCTGAATCAAAAAACATGGGTGACAAGAACAGAGCTTGTGTATGACATTCAGACAAAATTTGGAGTGTGTCATATAATAAGTTCAAGTCAGTGTGTTTGTAGTGTGTGGAATGTTTGCTGTAGGGAGGAAGTTGATCTGAAAAAAGTTTGCATGAAGACAACAAATGGGGCAGAGCAGTCACATTATTAGGAGATTTAAAAAATCAAACTCTGCTGGAATTCCTTGAATAACTAAAATCACACTTTAAAAAGGTTTCATAATCACAGAAAAAAATGAGAAGAAAATTCAAAGTATACTGTGGTTTCAGCTTTCAGTGTTGATCATACAGAAAAGTCATGCAAAAAACAAAACAGTTGTCATGACACCTACAGACTTTCAGTGTACACATGCAAAAACTCATAAGCATCAAGTTTTTTGATTTCGTTCATTTGAAGAAAAAAGTTTTGATTCATTCTAACACTGAAAGTTTGCAGCAAATGAAGAGTTCTGTGCAGGCGACTACATTGGAACTCAGGTACGATTTGCGGTTCTAACAAAAATTTGATTCAAGGATTTCTCAAATGATGTTTTGATTGTACTATGTACGACATAAAATGAAGAGTTCTATGTACGACAGAAAACAAAAAAAAGAAGTTAAAAACTTACCTGTATGTTTTGATTGTAGCCTGTGCGCTCCCAATACCCAGAAATGATGTTTGACCCAAGGATATCTGAAATGCAAGGCGGCGGGATTAATTTTCTACAGATGATTCCACCTTACTCATTGGCCTATCCGGTTCATCAGTTTGGAACATCGAACATCCTCTGGCTATTGTGAGTAACAAATCCGTTCCGGTGACTGGACAACATGCTACCCCAGTTGTCAAACATAAAGAAAATGTGAGTTAAAGAAGATATTATATCTTGTGATTATCCAAATTGATATAAAAACTGTACGTGCATGAAAAAATTAACTGTGCAAAAAATAACATGCAGGCATTAGTGTTGAGTCCAGGCTTTGGTATGAACATGTCATACACACAAATGTTGCTTGCTGCTGAATCAGAGGTTTGGACTATCCCTGAGAATAAAAATGCTCTGTTGTTTATAAAAAGACGAGTATCATGGTTTGAGGATATTTGTTTTAAACTTTGTTTTGTCTTCTGCAGGATCCTCTATTTGGGTCACCACACACAGAGTACTATCCTGTTGGGGCTGAGGTACGATCGCAAACTGAACTTTATAAAAACATGAAGAGCATGCACAAACACGTATATGTTGAATAAAGAGGGAGAAGTCTTATACATGTTTTTTCTCAACAAAAATGCAGAATGAGACATTTATGGTAACTGGACGGAACACAAGGTTGAGCGAGCTAGCTGGCATGGACAATCCAGAATCAAGCAAGTACATTGAACAAGATGATCCTAGTGTTGGGGAACGTTGCAGAAAATTAAAATTTTCCTACGGTTTCACCAAGATCCATCTATGAGTTCATCTAAGCAACGAGTCATGGGAGAGAGATTGCATCTACATACCACTTGCAGATTGCGTGCGGAAGCGTTCAAGGGGATGGTGATGACGTAGTCGTACTCGTCGTGATTCGGATCACCGATGACCAAGTGCCGAATGGACAGCACCTCCGCGTTCAACACACGTACGGGACGATCGACGTCTCCTCCTTCTTGATCCAGCAAGGGAAAGAGAGGTTGAGGAAGAAGACTCCAACGGCAGCACGACGGCGTGGTGAGGTTGGTGCAACAGAACTCCGACAGGGCTTCGCCAAGCGCGTACGGAGGAGGAGAGGTGTTGGGGAGGGGAGGGGCTGCGCCTTGACTTGTGTATGCAGCCCTCCCCTCACCCCTCTATTTCTAGGGGAAGGGGCAAGGGGGGCCGGCCCCCTCTAGATGGATCTAGAGGGGGGGCGGCGGCCAAAGGGGAGGGGGCTTGCCCCCCAAGCAAGGGGGGCGCCCCCTTTAGGGTTCCCCCAAACCCTAGGGCGCATGGGCCCTTGGGGGGAGGCGCACCAGCCCACTTTGGGCTGGTTCCCTTCCCCTTTGCAGCCCATGAGCCCCTCCGGGAGAGGTGGCCCCTCCCGGTGGACCCCCCGAGGCCCCTCCGGTGGCCCCGGTACAATACCGATATGCCCCCGAACTATTCCGGTGTCCGTATGACAACTTCCCATATATAAATCTTTACCTCCGGATCACTCCGGAACTCCTCGTGACGTCCGGGATCTCATCCGGGACTCCGAACAACATTCGGTAATCACATACAAGTCTTCCTAATAACCCTGGCGTCACCGAACCTTAAGTGTGTAGACCCTACGGGTTCGGGAGACATGCAGACATGACCGAGACGACTCTCGGGCAATAACCAACAGCGGGATCTGGATACCCATGTTGGCTCCCACATGTTCCTCGATGATGTCATCGGATGAACCACGATGTCGAGGGTTCAAGCAACCCCGTAAACTATTCCCTTTGTCAATCGGTAGGTTACTTGCCCGAGACTCGATCGTCGGTATCCCAATACCTCGTTTAGTCCCGTTACCGGCAAGTCACTTTACTCGTATCGTAATGCATGATCCCGTGGCCAAACACTTGGTCACTTTGAGCTCATTATGATGATGCATTACCGAGTGGGCCCGGTGATACCTCTCCGTCATACGGAGTGACAAATCTCAGTCTTGATCCGTGTCAACCCAACAGATACTTTCGGAGATACCTGTAGTGCACCTTTATGGTCACCCATTTACGTTGTGACGTTTGGTACACCCAAAGCACTCCTACAGTATCCGGGAGTTACACGATCTCATGGTCTAAGGAAAAGATACTCGACATTGGAAAGCTCTAGCAAAACGAACTACACGATCTTGTGCTATGCTTAGTATTGGGTCTTGTCCATCACATCATTCTCCTAATGATGTGATCTCGTTATCAATGACATCCCCATGTCCATAGTCAGGAAACCATGACTATCTATTGATCAACAAGCTAGTCAACTAGAGGCTTACTAGGGACATATTGGTGTCTAGTATTCACACATGTATTACGATTTCCAGATAACACAATTATAGCATGAATAAAGACAATTACCATGAACAAGGAAATATAATAATAATACTTTTATTATTGCCTCTGGGGCATATTTCCAACAGTCTCCCACTTGCACTAGAGTCAATAATCTAGTTACATTGTGATGAATCGAACACCCATAGAGTTCTGGTGCTGATCATGTTTTTCCCTAGGGAGAGGTTTAGTCAACGGGTCTGCGACATTCAGATCCGTGTGCACTTTACAAATTTCTATGTCTCCATCTTGAACATTTTCACGGATGGAGTTGAAGCGACGCTTGATGTGCCTGGTCTTCTTGTGAAACCTGGGCTCCTTGGCCAGTGCAATAGCTCCAGTGTTGTCACAGAAGAGTTTGATCGGCCCCGACGCATTGGGTATGACTCCTAGGTCGGTGATGAACTCCTTCACCCAAATTGCCTCATGCGCTGCCTCCGAGGCTGCCATGTATTCCGCTTCACATGTAGATCCCGCCACGACGCTCTGCTTGCAGCTGCACCAGCTCACTGCTCCACCATTCAACATATACACGTATCCGGTTTGTGACTTAGAGTCATCCAGATCTGTGTCGAAGCTAGCATCGACGTAACCCTTTACGACGAGCTCTTCGTCACCTCCATAAACGAGAAACATGTCCTTAGTCCTTTTCAGGTACTTAAGGATATTCTTGACCGCTGTCCAGTGTTCCTTGCCGGGGTTACTTTGGTACCTACCTACCAAACTTACGGCAAGGTTTACATCAGGTCTGATACACAACATGGCATACATAATGGATCCTATGGCTGAAGCATAGGGGATGACGCTCATCTCTTGTTTATCCTTTGCCGTGGTCGGGCATTGAGCCGAGCTCAATTTCACACCTTGTAATACAGGCAAGAACCCTTTCTTGGACTGATCCATTTTGAACTTCTTCAAAATCTTATCAAGGTACGTGCTTTGCGAAAGACCTATGAGGCGTCTTGATCTATCTCTATAGATTTTGATGCCTAATATATAAGCAGCTTCTCCAAGGTCCTTCATTGAAAAACACTTGTTCAAATAGGCCTTTATGCTTTCCAAGAATTCTATATCATTTCCCATCAATAGTATGTCATCCACATATAATATGAGAAATGCTACGGAGCTCCCACTCACTTTCTTGTAAACGCGGGCTTCTCCATAAGTCTGCATAAACCCAAACGCTTTGATCATCTCATCAAAGCGAATGTTCCAACTCCGAGATGCTTGCACCAGCCCATAAATGGATCGCTGGAGCTTGCACACCTTGTTAGCATTCTTGGGATCGACAAAACCTTCCGGCTGCATCATATACAGTTCTTCCTTAAGATAGCCGTTAAGGAATGCCGTTTTGACGTCCATTTGCCATATCTCATAATCATAGTATGCGGCAATTGCTAACATGATTCGGACGGACTTCAGCTTCGCTACGGGAGAGAAAGTCTCATCGTAGTCAATCCCTTGAACTTGCCGATAACCCTTAGCGACAAGTCGAGCTTTATAGATGGTGACATTACCATCCGCGTCCGTCTTCTTCTTGAAGATCCATTTATTTTCTATCGCTCGCCGATCATCGGGCAAGTCTGTCAAAGTCCATACTTTGTTTTCATACATGGATCCTATCTCGGATTTCATGGCTTCTAACCATTTGTTGGAATCCGGGCCCGCGATCGCTTCTTCATAGTTTGAAGGTTCACCGTTGTCCAACAACATGATTTCCAGGACAGGGTTGCCATACCACTCTGGTGCGGAACGTGTCCTTGTGGACCTACGAAGTTCAGTGGAAACTTGATCCGAAGTATCTTGATCATTATCATTAACCTCCTCTCTAATTGGAGCAGGCACCACAGGAACATTTTCCTGCGCTGCACTATTCTCTGTTTCAAGAGGCAGTACTTCATCAAGCTCCACTTTCCTCCCACTTACTTCTTTCGAGAGAAACTCTTTCTCCAGAAAGGTTCCGTTCTTGGCAACAAAGATCTTGCCCTCGGATCTTAAGTAGAAGGTATACCCTATGGTTTCCTTAGGGTATCCTATGAAGACGCATTTTTCCGATTTGGGTTCGAGCTTTTCAGGTTGAAGTTTCTTGACATAAGCCTCGCATCCCCAAACTTTTAGAAACGACAGCTTAGGTTTCTTTCCAAACCATAATTCATACGGTGTCGTCTCAACGGATTTAGAAGGTGCCCTATTTAAAGTGAATGTGGTTGTCTCTAGAGCGTATCCCCAAAATGATAGCGGTAAATCGGTAAGAGACACCATAGATCGCACCATATCCAATAAAGTGCGATTACGACGTTCGGACACACCATTACGCTGAGGTGTTCCAGGCGGCGTGAGTTGTGAAACTATTCCACATTTTCTTAAGTGTGTGCCAAATTCGTGACTTAAGTACTCTCCTCCACGATCTGATCGTAGAAACTTGATCTTTCTGTCACGTTGATTCTCAACCTCACTCTGAAACTCCTTGAACTTTTCAAAGGTCTCAGACTTGTGTTTCATTAAGTAGACATAGCCATATCTACTCAAATCATCAGTGAGTGTGAGAACATAACGATATCCTCCGCGAGCCTCAACGCTCATTGGACCGCACACATCAGTATGTATAATTTCCAATAAGTTGGTTGCTCGCTCCATTGTTCCGGAGAACGGAGTCTTGGTCATTTTGCCCATAAGGCATGGTTCGCACGTGTCAAACGATTCATAATCGAGAGACTCTAAAAGTCCATCAGCATGGAGCTTCTTCATGCGCTTGACACCAATGTGACCAAGGCGGCAGTGCCACAAGTATGTGGGACTATCGTTATCAACTTTACACCTTTTGGCATTCACACTATGAATATGTGTATTATCACGCACGAGATTCATTAAGAATAAACCATTAACCACCGGAGCATGACCATAAAACATATCACTCATATAAATAGAACAACCATTATTCTCGGATTTAAATGAGTAGCCATCTCGTATTAAACGAGATCCAGACACAATGTTCATGCTCAAACTTGGCACTAAATAACAATTATTGAGGTTTAAAACTAATCCCGTGGGTAAATGTAGAGGTAGCGTGCCGACGGCGATCACATCGACCTTGGAACCATTCCCGACGCGCATCGTCACCTCGTCCTTCGCCAGTCTTCTCTTATTCCGCAGCTCCTGCTGTGAGTTACAAATATGAGCAACAGCACCGGTATCAAATACCCAGGAGCTACTACGAGCACTGGTAAGGTACACATCAATTACATGTATGTCACATATACCTTTAGTGTTGCCGGCCTTCTTATCCGCTAAGTACTTGGGGCAATTCCGTTTCCAGTGACCATTCCGTTGCAATAAAAGCACTCAGTTTCAGGTTTGGATCCATTCTTTGACTTCTTCCTGGCAACTGATTTACCAGGCGCGGCAACCTCCTTGCCGTCTTTCTTGAAGTTCTTCTTACCCTTGCCTTTCTTGAACTTAGTGGTTTTATTCACCATCAACACTTGATGTTCCTTTTTGATCTCCACCTCCGCGGATTTCAGCATTGAATACAACTCGGGAATGGTCTTTTCCATCCCCTGCATGTTGTAGTTCATCACGAAGCTTTTGTAGCTAGGTGGGAGCGACTGAAGGATTCTGTCAATGACCGCCTCATCCGGAAGATTAACTTCCAGCTGAGTCAAGCGGTTGTGCAACCCAGACATCTTGAGTATGTGTTCACTGACAGAGCTATTTTCCTCCATTTTGCAGCTAAAGAACTTGTCGGAGACTTCATATCTCTCGACCCGGGCATGAGCTTGGAAAATCAATTTCAGCTCCTCGAACATCTCATATGCTCCGTGCTTCTCAAAACGCTTTTGGAGCCCCGGTTCTAAGCTGTAAAGCATGCCGCACTGAACGATGGAGTAATCATCAGTGCGTGACTGATGGGCGTTCATAACATCCTGGTTTTCTGGGAATGGTGCATCACCTAGCGGTGCATCTAGGACATAATCTTTCTTGGCTGCTATGAGGATGATCCTCAAGTTCCGGACCCAGTCCGAGTAGTTGCTGCCATCATCTTTCAGCTTAGTTTTCTCTAGGAACGCGTTGAAGTTGAGGCTGACATTACCGTGGGCCATTTGATCTACAAGACATATTGTAAAGATTTAGACTAAGTTCATGATAATTAAGTTCATCTAATCAAATTAATGAATGAACTCCCACTCAGATTAGACATCCCTCTAGTCATCTAAGTGTTACATGATCCGAGTCGACTAGGCCGTGTCCGATCATCACGTGAGACGGACTAGTCATCATCGGTGAACATCTAATGTTGATCGTATCTTCTATACGACTCATGTTCGACCTTTCGGTCTCCGTGTTCCGAGGCCATGTCTGTACATGCTAGGCTCGTCAAGTTAACCCTAAGTGTTTTGCATGTGTAAAACTGTCTTACACCCGTTGTATGTGAACGTATAGATCTATCACACCCGATCATCACGTGGTGCTTCGAAATGATGAACTTTAGCAACGGTGCACAGTTAGGGGAGAACACTTCTTGAAATTTTGTAAGGGATCATCTTATTTACTACCGTCGTTCTAAGTAAACAAGATGTATAAACATAATAAACATCACATGCAATTATATAGAAGTGACATGATATGGCCATCATCATATAGCTCCTTCGATCTCCATCTTGGGGCTCCATGATCATCTTGTCACCGGCACGACACCATGATCTCCATCATCATGATCTCCATGGAGTTGCTCGCCAACCATTACTACTACTACTATGGCTAACACGTTTAGCAATGAAGTAAAGTAATTTACATGGTGACACGCAGGTCATAAAAGAATAATGACAACTCCTATGGCTCCTGCCGGTTGTCATACTCATCGACATGCAAGTCGTGATTCCTATTACAATAACAAGATCATCTCATACATCACATGATTCATCACAACTTCTGGCCATATCACATCACAAAGCACTTGCTGCAAAAACAAGTTAGACGTCCTCTAATGTTGTTGCAAGTTTTTACGTGGCTGTTATAGGTGGCTAGCAAGAACGTTTCTTACCTACGTTAAAACCACAACGTGAATTTGTCAATCTCTATTTACCCTTCATAAGGACCCTGTTCATCGAATCCGATCCAACTAAAGTGGGAGAGACAGACACCCGCCAGCCACCTTATGCAACTAGTGCATGTTAGTCGGTGGAACCGGTCTCACGTAAGCGTACGTGTAAGGTTGGTCCGGGCTGCTTCATCCCACAATACCGCTGAACCAAGATAGGACTAGTAACGGCAAGAAGAATTGACAATTCGATGCCCACAACTACTTTGTGTTCTACTCGTGCAATAGAGAACTACGCATAGACCTAGCTCATGATGCCACTGTTGGGGAACGTTGCAGAAAATTAAAATTTTCCTACGGTTTCACCAAGATCCATCTATGAGTTCATCTAAGCAACGAGTCATGGGAGAGAGATTGCATCTACATACCACTTGCAGATTGCGTGCGGAAGCGTTCAAGGGGATGGTGATGACGTAGTCGTACTCGTCGTGATTCGGATCACCGATGACCAAGTGCCGAATGGACAGCACCTCCGCGTTCAACACACGTACGGGACGATCGACGTGTCCTCCTTCTTGATCCAGCAAGGGAAAGAGAGGTTGAGTAAGAAGACTCCAACGGCAGCACGACGGCGTGGTGAGGTTGGTGCAACAGAACTCCGACAGGGCTTCGCCAAGCGCGGAGGAGGAGAGGTGTTGGGGAGGGGAGGGGCTGCGCCTTGACTTGTGTATGCAGCCCTCCCCTCACCCCTCTATTTCTAGGGGAAGGGGCAAGGGGGGCCGGCCCCCTCTAGATGGATCTAGAGGGGGGGGGGGGGGCGGCCAAAGGGGAGGGGGCTTGCCCCCCAAGCAAGGGGGGCGCCCCCTTTAGGGTTCCCCCAAACCCTAGGGCGCATGGGCCCTTGGGGGGAGGCGCACCAGCCCACTTTGGGCTGGTTCCCTTCCCCTTTGCAGCCCATGAGCCCCTCCGGGAGAGGTGGCCCCTCCCGGTGGACCCCCCGAGGCCCCTCCGGTGGCCCCGGTACAATACCGATATGCCCCCGAACTATTCCGGTGTCCGTATGACAACTTCCCATATATAAATCTTTACCTCCGGATCACTCCGGAACTCCTCGTGACGTCCGGGATCTCATCCGGGACTCCGAACAACATTCGGTAATCACATACAAGTCTTCCTAATAACCCTGGCGTCACCGAACCTTAAGTGTGTAGACCCTACGGGTTCGGGAGACATGCAGACATGACCGAGACGACTCTCGGGCAATAACCAACAGCGGGATCTGGATACCCATGTTGGCTCCCACATGTTCCTCGATGATGTCATCGGATGAACCACGATGTCGAGGGTTCAAGCAACCCCGTAAACTATTCCCTTTGTCAATCGGTAGGTTACTTGCCCGAGACTCGATCGTCGGTATCCCAATACCTCGTTTAGTCCCGTTACCGGCAAGTCACTTTACTCGTACCGTAATGCATGATCCCGTGGCCAAACACTTGGTCACTTTGAGCTCATTATGATGATGCATTACCGAGTGGGCCCGGTGATACCTCTCCGTCATACGGAGTGACAAATCTCAGTCTTGATCCGTGTCAACCCAACAGATACTTTCGGAGATACCTGTAGTGCACCTTTATGGTCACCCAGTTACGTTGTGACGTTTGGTACACCCAAAGCACTCCTATAGTATCCGGGAGTTACACGATCTCATGGTCTAAGGAAAAGATACTCGACATTGGAAAGCTCTAGCAAAACGAACTACACGATCTTGTGCTATGCTTAGTATTGGGTCTTGTCCATCACATCATTCTCCTAATGATGTGATCTCGTTATCAATGACATCCCCATGTCCATAGTCAGGAAACCATGACTATCTATTGATCAACAAGCTAGTCAACTAGAGGCTTACTAGGGACATATTGGTGTCTAGTATTCACACATGTATTACGATTTCTAGATAACACAATTATAGCATGAATAAAGACAATTACCATGAACAAGGAAATATAATAATAATACTTTTATTATTGCCTCTGGGGCATATTTCCAACACCTAGCAACTGGAACAACAACCAGACAGATTTCCAGGTGGCTGATTTGGCATTGCAAACTGCGACATGGGATGATGGCGTCCCAGCTCCTGGAGCAGAGCTCTTGCAGGCTCTAGGAATTTGTCCTGGAGACAATCAATATGAAGACGTTTCATGGAGTGAAGACTCGGACACCGATCCAAGTGCATTTGACAAAGTGCTAGTTGATGCTGAAGAAGATGCTAATCAGGTAGTTGCTGCACATGGTGATCAACATGGTGATAATGAAGCTGTGGGCAATGACGTTGACCGATTCTCACCAGATGACATTGACAATTTCCTCGAGAATGATTCAGTTCTCGCTGCTCAGACTTGTAGCCAAGAAGTTCGCAGCCGCCATGTCCCGCAGATGGGTATGGATTTCGAGACATCGAAAGCAGCACAAGCATTCTACAACAGCTATTCTTGTTTGTGTGGATTTTCTGTGCGAAAAGCGTCGAACTACTGTGGCCAAACTAGCACAGGGGGTGGCGAGTCCCGATGTATTTTTAGATGCAACAGGTCTGGAAAGGTGCTTGATGAGGAACAAAAGGAGGCTAGGAGGAAACAAAGGAAAGATAGGTGGCAACAGCGAACTGGAAAGCTAGCACCAGACACAAGGAAGAGAAAAAGGAATGTCATTGATGTCACAGGGTGTCAAGCTAAACTGGTAGTCAGCAAAAAAAATGGCAGATGGTTTGTCACGGACATCAACCTCGAGCACAACCATGAGTTGAGTCCACCGGATGAATCAAAGTTTTTGAGATCGCATAAGCAAATGACGGATGAAGAAAAGTTGTTAGTGAGAACATTGAACTCAGCAAAACTGCCAACAAGAAAAATTATGGACATACTATCATTTTTAAGGCATGGCCCGCTCCCGTACACGAAAAAATATGTGACGAATGTGAGGGCATCAATCAGGAAAGAGAATGATGGCAATGATATGATGCAGCTGCTCGACTACTTCAGGACCAAGCAAGCAGAAGATCCAAGATACTACTACAAGTTTAAGGTTCATCCGCAAAACCCAAGCAAAGTGCTCTGCATTTTCTGGGCTGATGGCTACTCGAGGAAAATGTATGATTTGTATGGAGACAGCCTAAGTTTTGACACAACCTACAAAACCAACAAATACAACTTGCCATTTGCCCCATTTGTTGGTGTGTCCGGGCATGGACAGAACTGCTTGTTTGCATGTGCTATCATTCAGGATGAGACGATAAACACATTCACTTGGCTCTTTCAGACATTCCTAGAGTGTATGGGTGGGAAGCAGCCAAGGACCGTTATCACGGACCAAGACGCGTCCATGAAGGAGGCTGTCCCTGAGGTCTTCAACCTTTCCAAGCACAGAAACTGTCTGTTTCATGTGAAGAAAAAAGCTGAAGAGAAATGTTGTAGGACTTTTGTGACAAAAGGAGATCTCCATGATGATTTCACAGACATTGTGCACAACTCCCTCACAGTTGCAGAGTTTGAAAGGCTGTGGCAAGAGATGGTGCAGCAGTATGACATTGGTGATGTTAACTATTTCAAGATTATGTGGAAAGAGAGGAGAAGGTGGGCACCTGTCTACTTCAAGACAGATTTCCTCCCACTCTTACATTCAACGTCGAGGAGCGAAGGCATGAATGCCATATTCAAGGACAATGTAGCATCGACCGACAATGTGATTAGTTTCATGAAAGAATACGAGAAGATATCTGAACGCATACAAGACATGGAAAGGGAGCAAGACTCGTTGACAAGGACAACAAAACCAACATTCTGGGTACACAATGAGCTTGAGATTCAGGCATCGCGAATGTACAACCGGCAGATTTTTTACCGGTTTCAGAAACAAATGAAGTTTGCTGCCCAACTGCACGTGGATGTTGTTGAGAATGGATCAAGGTTTGAGGTTTACAAGTCGAGCATGCTTGCGGAAAAAGAATTCAGGACACGGCGTTACCTTGTACTAGCAAACCTGAAGCAAGAAGAATTTGCTTGCATCTGTGGGAAGTTTCAAAAGGATGGCATTGTGTGTGCACACATACTGCGAGTGCTTGTCAACCTGAACATGCCTGTTCTACCAGACAAGTATTATATTAAGAGATGGAAACCAAAAGACAGAAAATATGTAAGAGACAAGCAGTTCAATGTTCCCATGGAACTGACTGAGGCAAGCAGACATTTGAGGTATTCACAGCTATCAACAATGCTCAATGAAATGGCTTCCGATGGGGCAAGAACGTATCAAAAGTACTTGTATGTTGTGAACGAAAGTGAGAGAATATTTGCTGGGCTAGATGAGATGACCAAGGCAGATGAGTTGAGGGAGCTTCAGGCAAGAGGAGTTGCTTTGGAAAAGGAACCCCCGATACAAATGCAAGAACCCCACCCTGATGGCTATGACAACCTACAAGACCCATATGTTGTTGTATCTAAAGGTCGACCGAAAGGTCGTTATCTAACAGCTAGGGAGAAGTTCCTCGCAAAGAAACAAACTAAATGCAGCCACTGCAGAAGCCAAGACCATAACATTGCTACTTGTCACAACCTGCATATTGATAAGTCTTTGTTTGAGAAGAAGAAACCAGCAACTAAAAAACCTACAGGTATCTATTTCTTTTGCTTTTTTTGTCATGTGCTTTTTTTGTCATTAAGTCCATACGTGAAGAAAAAATCAAACAAGACACTAACCAAAAAAAAACCTACAGGTCCTTCTGATTCATCAACTGGTAAACAGAATGGAGCTAAGCGTCAACGAAGGAAGGCGCCTGCCACACAGGTTGGAGGAATGTTGTAGTTCAGGCAGAAGATTTTTGAAGAAAGTGGAGCAAAAAGAAGACATGTAACACCTAGGCAGCGCGAGTGACCTTGAAAAAAAAGTAAGATGTACCCAATGCGAGAGAAAAAACTACATTGTAACAAAATGCGAGAGAAAATTAAACTTTGGTTGGCAATGTTTGTACCTGGATTTAATACTTTGCACATATTATTTCTTGAATACTGCTTGAGGTGTTTTGTAATTTCATTTGCATTGCACTTTCTTCGCCCACCCCGCCTCTCCTATAGACATGTTTGAAAAAAATCCCCTGTCCAGGGAATTAGGAGAAGTGACAAAGCATAAAAGAAAAAGAAAAATGTTAGATATTTGTTGGACGATAAATGAGAAATGTTAGACATGTTGATTGAATTAAGTAAGCGAAAAAAAGAGGTTTTACCTGTATTTGTTTCTCCATTACTTTTTGTCTTTGCGTAGTAGTTGACCAAAAAAATGATACAATGTATTCTTTAAAAAGAACACAAAAAGAAAAAGAAGGTTTGAATAAGAAAAGCATTGGCACAGAACACAAAAAATATACTTTCTTTTACCCTCACTGTAAAAAAATGTTTTTCATATGAACAAAAAAAAACTTATGATTACACCTCGAGCGACCACAAAACATGAAGAAAAAAAAGAAAAAAACATCTAAAAAATCTAGAGTATTCTTCAGCTCTTCATTCTTTTTGCTCCTCCTTGTAGATCAATGATGTCCTCAACTCCCTGACAGAAAAAAGAGAGATGATAAAAATGTATGTTAGCTTATTGTTCTTCCTCTGTATCTGGTAATAAATTATGTTGCTTTGACAAAAGAGGAAGAAATCTGTTGCTGTAAAAATACCATTTTATTCACAAAGGTACTTGACAAGTCTTTTGGCTTCATCATTAGTGTTATGATCACTGAACAAGATATCAACAGCAAATCTGATCCTTGCATCTGCAACATCCTTCATCCTGAATTGGGCCTGGCGAGGATTCCGCGAAACAAAAGTTTGCATCCACTTGAGCACAAAAATCCCGCAAGCAGTGCTGTGTTTTTTGCAGAAAAGAAAATGATTAAAAAGAACATGAAGACACGTTGATCACACATAGAAAATGAAAAATGAAAAAAGCATCTCTTGATGTGTTTTTGTGTTTCCCACGCAAAAAAAGGCGGAAAAATGTACCTTCCAGTTTGCTTAGGCATGTTTGGGTATTCTATAGCAAAATTTCTGAACCCCATTCTCCTGAGTCCCGATTCTTCCCATGTTTTGATAAAATTGTTTATCTATGAAAAGTTGAAGAATGGAAATTTTAAAGAACACATAAATGGCTAATTTGTTGCTGTACCAAAAATGAAAGAGAACGACAACTAAAAAAGAACAGTCTGCAAACACGTTGTTCTTACCATCAAATCTTTTATCTCCATGTGAAAGGCTGACTTCCCATCATAAACTGAATCTAGGAAAATGAATTTTCTTGCAACAATATCAACGATAAACAAAATCCAGTGCTCGCGATGTACTGATGGAAAAAACAGCTGCAAAGTTTGGGAACAGCTTGTGAGGTTACGAAAAAAAGAAAAACATAAATATAAAGACAAACTTGTAAACTGTTGGGTTAAATTTGGACCGTACACGTTCACATTCATGTAGAGGCAATGCTCTTCCTGCTCCACTAAAACTTATAAGTGCTCTATTTCTCATTGATATCCTTCCTTCTTCAGTGGACCATGCTTGAAGAAAATAATCCTATTTTGAGGCAAAAAAAACATTTAAAAAATTAATAACTTGAAAAAAAGTTTTAAGTTAAAATACGTTTTAGTTGACCTGAAATTGTACTTACAGCGAGAATAGTGAAGAAGTAGTGCTTCTTTGATTGCCTTGGATGGTTGTCTCGAAAGAGCAACCGGCAGAAAACATTGAAAACATAGGCTTCCACACGTCCGTTGGTGTCGAATGAATCACCGAGTTGTCCAAGGGATAGGCTTGTTTTATCGACAATCACTACCCATTTGCTGCATGTGGGAGAAAAACACATCAAAAAGTGAGGTGGAGAAAAGAAGTGCAAACAAAAAGATTCAAGCAGTAGAAAAAGCAGAAAAAAGAATTAAGCGAAAAATGACGAAACAAAAAGAAAGAGAGGTAAGAAAACCTTCTGTTAGGTTCATATTTGCTTAGTGTCACAATGTTCCTGTGTAGCTGCTTCTCAAGTGCCGTGATAGGGCCTCTCAGATCGTGATCGAAAGGTGAGCATTGATACTTGCTTGGGCGTACAAGCCTTTTGGGAAGCAGGTTTTCCTTGCCACTTGAGTAACTGACTAATGTAAGGTTATTGTTGTACAGATTGTCTGCTGTGTTTACCATATTGGAGCATGAACCATTGAAAAATCTCTCCCCCAGAATTTGAACGTCCGGAGATAACTACAAAACATATAAAAATGGAACAAACATAAAAAATAATGATTAGTTTGTGTTGTATTAAGAAAAGATGAAAGAAAGTTATTGATACACAAAAAGACGGAAAACAGATTTACTTGAAAATCGTTGTTGACAGGGATTGGTTGATATTCGGTCCCATCTTGGTTGTCTTGTTGAATGAACTCATCTGTGAAAAGCCTCTTGCCTATAAATGGTGTTGTCCAGTAACTCTGCAAATTGGGACAGATTGTTGAAAACAGATGTATTCACTAACTAAGCAAAAAACAACAAAAGTACACCCGCTCGAGTTGCGACTCGGCGGTGGAGTTGCAACTGGCATGAATACAAAACGTCTTGAGTTACAACACGGGGTGTGGAGTTGCAACTATGGTGAAACACTAAAAACATCTTGAGTTGCAACTTGGGGGTGGAGTTGCAACAATGGTGAAATACAGAAACATCTTGAGTTGCGACTTGGGGGTGGAGTTGCAACTGGGGTGAACACAAAAACATCTTGAGTTGTAACTATGGTGAAACACAAAAACATCTTGAGTTGCAAGACGGGGATGGAGTTGCAACTGGGTTGAAACACAAAACATCTCAAGTTGCGACTCAGGGTGTGGAGTTGCAACTGGGACGAATACAAAAATATCTTGAGTTGCGAGTCGACGGTGGAGTTGCAACTATGGTGACTCATGGGTGTAAATACAAAAACACCTCGAGTTGCGACTCATGGGTGGAGTTGCAGCTGGGTGAACAGAAAACAAAAATTGCAACCCTTCGAGTTGCAAGTTGAGTGATGGGAGAGTAGCATGTCAAGGGCCTAATTGCAAAACCCCCATGAAAAGAAAAAGAAAAAAACAGAGCCTCGCCCCCCCCCCCCTGAGTTGCGACTTGAGGCTTGAGTTGCAAAAACAAGAAAAGTACACCCGCTCAAGCTGCGACTCGAGGGTGGAGTTGCAATTGGTATGAATACAAAACGTCTTGAGTTGCGACACGGGGTGTGGAGTTGCAACTATGGTGAAACACTAAAAACATCTTGAGTCGTGAGTTGGGGTGGAGTTCCAACTATGGTGAAACACAGAAACATCTTGAGTTGCGACTTGGGAGGTGGAGTTGCAATTGGGGAGAATACAAAATGTCTTCAGTTGCACACAAAAAAAGCCCCCCCCCCCTATTTGTGAGTCAATGATTGACCCACAAAAAAACTTGTGGGTTACCTGATTACAAAACAAACGATGCCAAGAATGGAAAAATCCTACAGCTATGCATGGAAATCATTCCATGCCAATTGTATGTAGCCTCTCCAATTGCCAAATGCGAGTCGATGGTTGAATTGCAACTAGGGCGATTATAGTTACACAAAAACCGTAGCTGCAAAGTCGTGTGGTGGCTTGCAAGGGCCATGAAGAAAAAACTACGAACTAGGGACAGTTCGCTGGTGAGTTTCAAGTCGATATTGGACTCACGACTAGGGCAAACTACAAAAAACACATTAGACCAAAAATGAACTTACAACTAGGGACAATGCCTATGAGTATGCGAGTTGACTTTGGACTCACGACTAGGAGGTAAATGTCCTATGAGTTGCGAGTCAACGTTAGACCCGCAACTAGGACGAGAAACACAACAACAACAACAAAAGATGTTGGTTGCAAGTCAAATGTTACACTTGACAAATGTTCCAGCCGGGTCGAAAATGACTACTAGTGTGGCCCAGTTGCAAGTCGCCAATGGACTTGCAACTAGGGGTAATGTTGCGGGGTGATGTTTGACTTGCAACTGGGCCAGCTAATACTAGGGAAACAGGTTGAGTTGCAACTTGACAATGGAGTTACAACTTGTGGCAATGCCTAGGAGTTGCGAGTTGACGTTGGACTTGTAACTAGGGCGACAAATTACAAAGAAAAAAAAGAAAACATGCTAGTTGCGGGTCGATGTTTGACTTGCAACTGGTCCACCTAAAAACTAGGGGAAAGAAGTCGAGTTGCAACTTGGTAATGGAGTTGCAACTAGGGGCAATGTCCTAGGAGTTGCGAGTTTGCGTTGGAGTTGCAACTATGGCAACAAAAATACAAAGAAATAAAATAAAACATGCTAGTTGCGGGTCGATGTTTGACTTGCAACTGGTCCACCTAAAAATAGGGAAAAGAAATCGAGTTGCAACTTGGCAATGGAGTTGCAACTAGGGGCAATGTCCTAGGAGTTGCGAGCTGGCATTGGAGTTGCAACTAGGGGAAAGAAATCGAGTTGCAACTTGGCAATGGAGTTGCAACTAGGGGAAATGTCCTAGGAGTTGCGAGTTGGCGTTGGAGTTGCAACTAGGGCACCAAAAATACAAAGAAAAGAAAAAAGAAAACATGCAAGTTGCGGGTCGATGTTTGACTTGCAACTGGGCCACCTAGAAACTAGGGGAAAGAAGTCGAGTTGCAACTTGGTAATGTAGTTGCAACTAGGGGCAATGTCCTAGGAGTTGCGAGCTGGCATTGGAGTTGCAACTAGGGCAACAAAAACGAAGAAAAAGAAAATATGCTAGTCGCGGGTCGATGTTTGACTTGCAACTGGTCCACCTAAAAACTAGGGGAAAGAAGTCGAGTTGCAACTTGGTAATGGAGTTGCAGCTAGGTGCAATGTCCTCGGAGTTGCGAGTTGGTTTTGGAGTTGCAACTAGGGCAACAAAAATACAAAGAAAAAAATAAAACATGCTAGTTGCGGGTCGATGTTTGACTTGCAACTGGTCCACCTAAAAAGTAGGGAAAAGAAGTCGAGTTGCAACTTGGCAATGGAGTTGCAACTAGCGGCAATGTCCTAAGAGTTGCGAGCTGGCGTTGGAGTTGCAACTAGGGGAAAGAAGTGGAGTTGCAACTTGGTAATGTAGTTGCAACTAGGGGCAATATCCTAGGAGTTGCGAGTCGGCGTTGCAGTTGCAACTACGGCAACAAAAATACAAAGAAAAGAAAAAAAACATGCAAGTTGCGGGTCGACGTTTGACTTGCAACTGGGCCACCTAGAAACTAGGTGAAAGAAGCCGAGTTGCAACTTGGTAATGTAGTTGAACTAGGGGCAACGTCCTAGGAGTTACGAGCTGGCATTGGAGTTGCAACCAGGGCAACAAAAAACAAAGAAAAAAACATGCTAGTTGCGGGTCGATGTTTGACTTGCAACTGGTCCACCTAAAAACTAGGGGAAAGAAGTCGAGTTGCAACTTGGTAATGTAGTTGCAACTAGGGGCGAACTTCTGAGGAAACCCACCGGCGAACTTCTAAGGAAACTGCTTCATGGCGGAGCATGGTATAATCTACAAAAAAATAAAAAAATAGAGGATATGAACTTGAGCACACATGGCGTTATGAAAAAAAACGTTGTACTGACTTAGTTTTTCTATGAGGACTACAATGCAATCCCTTGCATCGCTACGCTGGTACCAAAAAAATGTACTAGTATTCGTGGATGCAGGCTATCATATAACAGAACTAAAAAAACATGCGCTCGTGACATTTGAAGTAACATGTCACAAGACAAAAGTTTATGGTTGTAAGGAAGATAACTTGTTTTTGTATCAACGAAAGAACTGCTAACAACACTGAGGGAAAAAGATTTCATGAAGTATACAGTTGCAGCAAACACACAAAATAAACTATACACGACATGACAAAGGGGAAAAGATTTCATGAAGTATACCGCAGAACTTGCGTCCACATCGCGAAAATACATGCTGAAGGTCCGACCGTTGTCACGGTCACAATGAGCAAAGCAAACTGGGCAAACCATCATGGTAGACAGGGAGAGAAAAACACAAATCAGTACCAAAAAGTCAAAAAACAAAGCATCAGTGTGAGCGCAAAAAAATTTAAAACCTTGATTGATACAAAAAAAAATGAAACTACTCTGAAATACCATAGAAAAACTTCAAACCAAACTACCTAAATAGCTCACCGATCGAACCTCCTAAAGTTAATCAAACCAAACTACATTTGGTTGACAAAAAAGCCAATTTACTACCTACGAAACACACAATACCGACTGATATAAAAAACTTCAAAAATGAACCAGCCCCCACTGAAATCTAGGCAAAAAGAACACTAACACCAAAAAAACTCCATACTGACAAAAAAAACTATCACTCCACTAAATCTTGACTACTGTGTAGAGTGGAACAGTATGATGCAGATATAAGTTTCACATTCGTGTTCATTGTACTTGTACACTTGGCTGTGTTCATCACCAGGTGCAGAGGCGGCACTAGTTTCAGAAAACTAAACTCAGAAAATCGGAAACGTCTACTGCAACAACTTGGACCCTGTAAAACTTTCTTGGCATAATCCCTCCACGCAGGACTTGCTAACACATAAACTCTAGCCTGTCTCAGGGTAATTTGAATGCTCACTAAAACAAAAATAGACTAAAAACGGAGAAAAAAGCACATATAATAAGTAATGATACTCGACAAAAATGTATCTGAACAGACTCAAAACTACAAAAAGAATCAATCTAAAAAAGATGAAAATAAATCAACCGTGATTGATACAAAAAAAACCTAACCCCTACAAATCACCCAAGCAACACCCACTGAATCTCTCAACACTACCTAAAAAGACCCTTCCTGAAATCAAAACTGCTCTGCATACGATGGTTTTCCCGTCCGACCGGTACGACCAGAGAGCAAATCATTTCTAAATGCTATGGCCCACAAACTGAATTATCTAGGATTGTCTCTAATCGTACAGTGTTGGACAGGCACTCTGTCGTACGTATAGCACTGCTCTCCTGAAATCTACATAAACTTGAAGACCCCTTTCTTAAACACTGCTACAAAAACTAGATTCTAGCCTGACAAAAATGGATCTAAACAGACTCAAACTACAAAAGAAAAAATGAATCTAAAATGAAAAACAAAAAATCAGCCCTTGATTAATACAAAAACCTAACCCTACAAAATCACACAGGCAACCCAACTGAATCTCACAAACACTACCAAGAAGCCCCTTCCTGAATCTACATCAACTTGAAAAATCCCCCCCCCCCTTCCCGTAGTAGGATGTACTGGGCCAAAACAAAAACACAAATAGGGGGATGCTAAAACTATGAGGAACACTAACACTTCCACACAGATTAAGGGGGCAAATCCTAGATCCACGAACACCTGAGAAGGGAAGGGGTGTGATGCTAAAAATGGGTGCTAATCTCTTAACAAGAATCAACTCCCGAACACATACGAAGAAGAGAAAAGGAGACGAAATGACAGGACAACTCACTCGGATGGCGCCTCTCTCCTCTCTCGCTCTTCAGAAATCGCCGCCACTTGGAGGAGCTCAAGCCGAAGAGCAATGGGGAACACAGCGAAATGAAAGTGATGAAGAAAAAGAGGTAACTGCTCGCCCCCTCGTCTTCTGCTCTGCGAGAGACCGAAAAAAGGCCCGCCAGCCCAACAAACAACACCACTGCCACGGCCCGCTGCTAACAACGACCTGAAACGGGCCGCTCAACAGACAACGCGCGCGCGGGGGACGGGGAAAACGCCAGACCGGGACAGAAAAAATAATTGCGCGAATGTTAAAGACAAAGAGAAATCCAATGGCTATGGACTTAGATGTGAGATAGCTATTTCACATCTAGATGTGAAATAGCAAACCTGAATTAATTTTGTTTGTTTTTTAAAGGTCATGATTGTTCCATAGCTTTGGTCGGGTAATCATGTACTGTTTGTAGTAGTGTACCCGACTCTTCTAGGCGAGTCTAGGGCATGAGAGCAGTCCAGGTTGCATCCTGATTGTTTTCTTTTACAATCTCTTCATCCCGTTACTGACTCCTGATTCATCACGTGAAGAGAAAACAAAGTCAATGGCCCACTATTGTGTTGTTCTCTCGTCCGCCATCCCCCGCTTCACCATGCTCCCTTGCTCCAGGCTTCTTCCCTGCTGCTGCCTTGCTTCCGCCGCATGCCATCTTCTTGCCATGGCGCTTCCAACCCACTCCCACAAACCGTACTACTCTTCCTCTCAGCCTGATCCATCCTCAGGAAAGACCCCTTTGCTCCACCTGGCACCACCGGATGGAGCTCCTGATGTTGGTTGCGGGGCGCCATGCCGGTGCTCCTGGTCGTGTGACGGCGTTGTCGATCTCAGACATGGACAGAAGTTGCCGCTGCTCTTTGTGGTGTCTAAGTGCTTGAAGCCACCACGAAGGGGCAATAAATGGGCATGCTGGAGCGAGGGTGCTGGGGGCTTCGAAGATTTAGTTGGAGCAACAAAGAAGAAAACTGGAAGATCGTGCAAAAAACTCTTACTGTTTTCGTTCCTAATGTAATTTGCATGTTTCTTTGATGCTCAATCATAAGAGTTAATTTAGCATTTGTTTCCAAAAAGTGTGGTGTTTATTATTTTCCAATTTATCCCCGTTCTAATTCCGTATAGACCGAGGCTCATGTTCTTGTTCCTGCAGGTGGATCGATGGATTTGAAGTTCAGTAAGCTAGAGAGATGGATTAGGACCCGGGAGAATGGATTTTAAGTTCAGTAAGGCTAGAAATATGTTACCGGACTCCCGGTCAAAGAGAGCAGAGGGAGAAACGGGATGCTTCTAGGGGCCAGGTCGTGAGGAGACAGATCAGACAACAGACTGCTGGGCACGTGGGTGCGAGCGAAGTTTCTAGAGCTAAGCTCCAAGAGAATGTATACCGTCCGATTCAGTGTATCAACGGCTTAAAACTCAGGGATTCGCTGATGTTTATGCCGTTGGATGCAGCAGTATCAACGGCTAGCATTCAAACTTATTCCTACACTATATAGGAGTATAGATATAGAAATTCATAAATGTAGGCAAGAACCACAAATGAACAAAGGGGAAGGTGAGGAAAGATCTCAGAGGTTTGTTGTAATGACATACACATGGGAATTGGAAACACATATCACTCCATCTCATGCCTATTGGAAATATGCCCTAGAGGCAATAATAAAATGGTTATTATCATATGTCCAGTTCAAGATAAATGTTTATTATTTATGCTAGAATTGTATTGTATGGAATCTTAAATAACTTTGTGAATACATAAACGACACCATGTCCCTAGTAAGCCTCTACTAGTATAGCCCGATCAAACATGGTTATGGTTTACTAACCATAGACATGAGTTGTCATTTGATAAAGAGGTCACATCATTAGGAGAATAAATGTGATGGACGGACCCAATCATAAGCTTAGCATCAGATCATTTAGTTATTTGGTATAGCTTTCTTCATGCCAAGTATATGTTCCTTCGACCATGAGATCATGCTACTCCCGGATACTGGAGGAACGCCTTCTGTTCTATCAAACGTCACTTCGTAACTGGTTGATCATAAAGGTGCTCTACAGGTATCTCTGAAGGTGTCTGTTGGTTTGCGTGGATCGGGACTGGGATTTGTCACTCCATGTAACAAAGAGATATCTATGGGCCCTCTCGGTAATACAACATCATAAGAAGCTTCATGTGTCTAATGAGTTTAGTCACGGGATCTTGTATTATGGAACGACTAAAAAGACTTGCCGGTAACGAGACTGAACTAGGAATGGAGATACCGACGATCGAATCTCGGATAAGTAACGTATCGCCGGACAAAGGGAATTGCATACAGGATTGACTGAATCCTTGATATCGTGGTTCAACTGATAAAGATCTTCGTTGAATATGTAGGAATCAATATGGGCATCCAGGTCCCGCTTTTGGTTATTGACCGGAGAGAAGTCTCGGTCATGTCTACATGATTCTTGAACCCATAGGGTCGCACGCTTAACGTTTGGTAGCACTATGGTAGTATTGAGATATTAATAGTGGAAAGTCCGAAGGTTGTTTGGAATCTTGGATGGAATCCAGGACATCACGAGGAGCTCCGGAATGATCCGAAGGTAAAGATTTATATATGAAAAGTTGTTGTCGGTGTTCCGGTAAAAAATCCGTTTTTTCTCGGTATTGTACCGGGAAGTCGGGTTCCAGAGACTTCAGAAGGGGTCCGGAAGTCCTCAGAGGGTTCCACCACATCCCATATAGTAGCATGGGCTGTAGGGGGGTACCCTGGCCTTAGTAGGCCAGGGGCACCGGCCCGTACAAGGCCCATGCGCATGGGGAAGGGAATACCCTAATGAGGAGGCCTTCTTGTTATTAATCTTACGTCGAGATTCGTGTGGATATTTTCTTTATCTTTTTTCTTTTCCTCTTTGTGCTTGATTCGCTCGTGTTTCAACCTCCTTTAAAAAAGGCGTATTGGCCGGATGTGTATATACGAGACATATATTGATCCGCACTCCCACAAGTTATACGAACGAACACAGTAAATAATAAATTATGTTGATACATTCTTGACTTCACAATCTCTATATAAACAAGAGGATAACAAGCCCTTATCCATACTGGGATCAAATGTTGTTCCATCCACACATTTTACCTAGCACAGGAAGCAGAGCAAGAGCTTTGCTAAGAGCGGTTGACGGGAGGTCCGCCGCCAAACGGATTGTCTGCGAGCACAAGCATCCAGCAAATCGACAGTTATAAACTTCTAGACTAGTACAAATAACACAAGAATTCTTTTATAATTGATTTTTGCAAGGTGTGGACCACAATCAAACGGCTTGACTAACAATTCGTACAACAATATAATGGTCCAATAACACAAGAGAAGTGTCATATAAGTAGTTCGTATTTGTTTCCTGAAGCAAATTGGATGTGAACTGAGTAAGAAAAGCAAAATTATATGTACTCACGGCTGCCAAAGGTAGGGCCCCCGTCTTGGAGGTTGCTTTGAGCAGCTGCAGGAGCACCACTGCCACTGACATTGGAAGCGCCAGGGGATTGAGTGTCGCCAACAACACTGGGAAGACCAGGTTCAGGTGTGCTTTGAGCAGCAGGAGAGGCCAAGAGCGGAGAGACAACTGGTGTTGTGGTCGCCATTGTCGTTGATCCCCAAGGTCGCTCTTTCCCTCCTTCAGGAGTAGTTGGCTGGACGAGGCACCAGAACTACAACCCTTAATGTCTGCATATATAGTGTGCATCGTCCAATGGCGGGTGGCATGAGGGGTCATTCATTGAGCGGTTAAAAGTCAAAAACTTATCACAATCCCAGTGGTTAGATGGAGCAATCTCATCACGGTACTTTACTGGATTTTCAGTATCACACTATGTCATGTGTGACAAAACTGAGCTAGCTTGTATGGACTAGTTCTTGTGCTGATTCATAAACAGAAGAAAAGAGTTGAGCACAGCTTGGTTGGAACACAAGATTTCTTGTAAAATTCAGATTCATGTGTTTCAACTTTCTGAGAGAAGGTGAGAAGCTTTCCGCACCTACTTATTCAAAGATAAGCTCTTCCTAGGAGTTGTTCACCATACCTTAAAAAAAAACTTCATATTGGCTTTCCGTGTATCTGCTTAGTTCAGTCCCTGAGTTCGACTACTCTGTTTCTGGTGGCTTGCGAACGATTACAGGGGCTTATAAAATGATTCGTGTGACTCATGATTTGACAAACGCATACCATGAAAACTACTTTAGTGATTCAACCTGGGAATTACTAACCTGTCAAATCAATTATAAATATAATTATGTATCCAAAAGCAACAGGTATTGATATTCAGAGAGAGTGTCAGACAATGTCTCAACCAACTTACCAACTTCTTCCATTTGGAGTGTTGACTCAGAAGTTCAACCCCACACCCACACCCGCACCCATTCACAAAGCGAGGTCTTGCTCACAAATCCATACTACGGATCAAGCTAAAACACTCGCATAAAGCAATTTCAGTCTAGCTAGCTACCCAGGATGCTCTTATTTATCCATCGACCCTCTTCTCGGTCTTCCCCAACACACACGCCACTACAGGAAAATCAAAAGCAGTCGTGTATCTAGATGTAAGCTGAGTGTAAATTCACGCGTACCCGGCTTATAAGCCGATACGCCAAGTATAAAAAGGCGAAAACACTACAAAAAATATGACCTCGGTTAATAAGGCCATAAGCCGAGCATGACAGAAATTATGCTCGGCTTATAGGAAACACACAGACATATACCACAAAAAGAGCACGACTTAGGTACCCAACCCGGTAAAGGTTCATGCCACTTGGCCATCATCTCTACTCCTAATCTCTACTCCTAATGGACGACTTGGTGAATAGTTCACGCGGTTTATTTTCGCTGGGTTTTTTTCGTCATCCTCCCACCTCCGTTTTATTTTCGTCATCCTCCCACCTCCGTTAACTCGCTATCTTTCTGCGAAAAAAACCGGTGCCAAAAAAACCCAACGATCGCTCCTCCTCATGTTGATTTTTTTACCCTTACAATAAAAACTTTCCTAACCTTTTCAAAGTTTCCTAACTAGACACGTTATAAACGGGCAGGAATTGATAGTACGTTACCAATCAATCGTAACGTAGATGGAAACAAATCGAACGAATCGTAACAATAATTAGGCCGACTATTACATACCAAAAGATCTCCATACCAAACATAGGTACGTCAATTCGCTTCCTTCCCTTCCCTTCGTCCCTCAGTCCCACGCTCGCGGCGCTGAAGTGGCGGTGAAAGGCGATGGCGGCGGCGTCGCTGATGGCGGCGAGGACAACACGTGGCAGCCCCCGAAGCATGAACACGACCGCACCTCGGGCCTGCCGTCTGCCAAGATATGGGTGAGTTCTCGTGCTGCCCACCCTAAACCCTCACGTCCTACAAATTCCTCAACCCCTACCGTCTCGATCCCGTCCTCACTCTGATCCGGAGGACGATGCACCTCCGGCCGATCGACAATGGAGGTTCGGGATCCTTCCTCTCAGCACCGGCTCCTAGAAGAATCAGCGGCGCGCCACGCCGATCGAACCCCGTCGAGATCACTAGCCAAGATTGCTATTCTGAAGTTTTTTGTAAACAAAGTGAAGAGTGGGACAGGATCTGCACTTGTGCTAATATAACATATACTTGTGCACGTGCAGGTTTTGTTTTAAAAATCCAATTTGTTTATCCTTTTGTTGCTGATATTCGTGGATTGAAGGGACTGTGTGACAAGGTGAAAGAGCTAATAGCTGTAGTTTTACACCAATGCAATTTGTTTTGTTTCAGTATTGGACATGGCGTGTGAAGGACACTTGTATTGTTGTTGCTTGATCCTATCCACACCCGCCTCAGCTTCTTACGATCCGATCGGAGTTATGTTCTCAGATCCTTACTCGTGTTTCATCTTCTTTAGGTTTTCTTAGGTCCGTGGCAGCAGCGGCATCCATGCATGGTTATGAGCTATATCACTTCGATAGCTACAAGTTGCGGAAGGCACTTCGATAGCTACAAGTTGCGGAGGTTCGGGATCCTTCCTCTCAGCACCCACTACTGGAAGAATGAGCAGCGCGCCATGCCGATCCAACCCGGTTGAGATCACTCGGCAAGATTGTCATTCTAAACATTTGTGTAAACAAAGTGAAGAGTGGGACAGGATCTGCACTTGTGTTAATATAACATATACTCGTGTAGGTGCAGGTTTTGTTTTAAAAATCCAATATGTTGATCCTTTTGTCGCTGAAAATTGTTGCTGGTGCAGGTGTTGCTTGATCCTATCCACCCGTCTTAGCTTCTGAGGATCCGATCGGAGTTAAGTTCTCAGACCCTTATTCGTGTTTCATCTTCTTTTGGTTTTCTTAGGTCCGTGGTAGCAGCGGCATCCATGGTCGTGGGGCTGGAGTTTTTCTTTGCTCCCATCTTTGTTGCCCTGGCCTTACCACCCCCACACCTATCATTCTCATTTTGCTTACTGTTTGTTTTGGGAAGATCAGGTTACATCTACATCTCGTTCTACTTCTATACTTGTTTACCTGATTACTTGATACATAATTTCACATGGGTAAACTTATAATATTTAGTCCGGTTTAGATGATGAAATCAGCTGGAGTATAGACGGGGCTTATACAGATTTTTTAGGAGAAGA
Source organism: Aegilops umbellulata (assembly GCA_032464435.1). NCBI lineage: Eukaryota > Viridiplantae > Streptophyta > Magnoliopsida > Poales > Poaceae > Aegilops > Aegilops umbellulata. The sequence continues at coordinate 556,826,528 of CP136060.1, forward strand.
CTACCCCAATTGTGGCATTGGTCGTAATTAATCTGGTGTTCTTCAGCTGAGTGACATTATTTCATTTCGGGAAGCACTAGCTGGAATCAGACGCCTATTTTTTAATGTTTGCTGCTTATTCCTTCTGGTATAATCAATGTTTTCTAATTGAACAGAAGTTTTATGTGATAACCTTCCAGAATAGAGTGCCATGCAAAGATGACTTTTTTTGACTTCTCAAGGAGAATACGCAGATTAACTTTCCATGAGTAGTCTTCTATTGTTAACTAAAATTATTTAATTCTTATGCACATGGATAATATTAGAACTTCGAAGTGATCAAATTATATGCTTTCGTATGCAAGATTGTAAACTAACCATTGCATACACATCTTATCTCCAGATTTTCAGTTTGTGCTTGTCTAATGAAAAATTAATTCCCTTTGGATTTGGGAGCAGTATATGCCGAGTTTCTGTACGTGCCAGAGTCAATGTTTCCTTTAAGGTGAGTTTAAAAGTTCAATTTTAGGGATTAGCTTTTCGGTGACAGTTCTCTGTTTTATACTCCGAACTGCGTTGATATATTGGTCTGATCTTTTGTTAACCGGCTTTACTTTCGGAATCGGCTCTGATAGGAATTCTCATCTTGACCAAGTTTAGCAACATAGTTCTTGAAATTTGATTACATAAAATTATATGAGAAATCTTCATGAAAGAATACATCTTCAGTCATTTGACATACAAGGCCCAATCATTATATAATTATTTCTGGGGTTTTAATACTCGGTTTTACTTTTGGATATATCCATTTGCTAAAACGACACATAGAGTGAGAAATATTTTAAGTTGGACAAATGTGCATTGCATCTTCTACAACAACAGATCCTCTTGTTGGGATTATATATTAAGTGCTAATACATGTGCACCGTTATTGTTTCTATTGCTAATGTACTGATTTTCTCAAGTGTAACATGAGGCTCACTAGACTGCGTTGCCGGATGTGGCATCACTTTTCATGCTCTGGCCCAGTTTTGCATTGGCATGAAAATCTCGTTTCAAATTTTACCACACCATGTACAAACTTATCTTGCATGGACCCTCTTGTTTTGCTTATTCTAGATGTATGTCTTTTTCCATTTTATGCATGTTGCATATAATAGTATACTTAAATTATGTAATAATATATAGTTTTTGATAGATGTAGCAGTAACACATATGAACAATATGAGGTTGATGCATAAAGTGGTTTGTCATGGGTGTGTTGATCCTAATACTATACATAAATATATCGAGTTATGACATTATTTATCTTTTCACATCAGATTTTGTATTCTGTGCCACTGTATCGTCATTTTAAATATTTTGTATGAGGATAACACTTTCGATGAAAATTAATTAGTTTTCATATTGTTTCGACGGAAATTAGGTGTCATATTGCTCCATACAAACCTGAATAAGCTAAAAGGAAGTCAGTTATACTACCGATCTGGCGATGAAGAAAGTTTACCTAATTCCTTTTTTTGACGGAAATATTACTTTATTAACTCAAATAACGGTTACATCATCTGTTAGGAATTTATCAGAAAGCTAGGAGGTGCCTCGGCCCAAATAGAAGGGCGTTCACACATCACCATTTAGCTAATTCATGAGCTACTACATTGGACTCTCCAAAACAACGCTCAACTGTAACCTTCCTGAAATCACAAGATATTCCTGCAATCATCTAACATTGGCGCTTCGAATGGCCTTCACTGAGCTTTAGTGCATCCACCACTGTGCTATTGTACATCCTTACCAGTTTAGCTCAACCCAAACTTAGGGCCAGCTTCAATACTTCAAAAAGTGCGGAATGTTCAACCTAGCTGTAGAAGCAGTGATGAAGCGTCCCTTATGATCTCTGATAATTGCTCACAAGCACCGGAGTTTATTCCAACAAAAAAAGAAGCATCGACATTTAGCACTAGATGCCCAGCTAGGGCTGAAGTCAAGACCTTTCCTGCAGCACACGCGTAGTCTAGGGCGAGTGCCATGATCTCGGGAACTGTTCTCTCTAGCATTTGCACCTTCTCTCCTTTGACAAACTCTCTCCATTGCCACCACAAATACCAACATGTTATAACTATTAATTCCGGTAGTTCGACCTGGCCCATATATGGTTTCTCATGAGCACCATCGCAAAAGTAGGAAATCAATAACAACCGCACCTGATCGATCCACCTCAGCAGCCAACTGGATCTATGTGCTTATTCCAAGAGCCTCCCAAATCCAACTTGACGGACCCACCTGATTGAAGAAAGTTACCTAATTCTAATGTTGAGTTCCTGGAGAATCTACTTGACGGTTCGGAGTCGAAGACAAACGTGCTACCACAATCTCTAGCATGCCCACGGATCAACGTGAATTAGTTGTTAGGCTCTACAAAAACATCATGTCTATCAATGATGCCGAGTGTTTAGAGTAAGTATCATTTACAAGTATGTAATTTGCCAGTATACATTATTATGATTCTTACCATCCATTTTTTCAGGAAGGAATGGGTGCGAAGCTCGACACCTCATGCAATGGGTTTATGTCCCAAAAAACTTCTGGGCATACTTAACATGGAGCAAGCTATGGATAAAGCATCACCGTGCGTATACTAGCATGTGACGAGGGCTTGTTGTTCATAGACCCTCCCGTACACGTCATGGATCTATAATTTTGTATGAGTAGTTATCATAATTAGGCATTCAAAATCATTAGTATCAACATGTTTCTAAATTGTTTTTCTTAGTCTGCCCATGTTGTTAGATTCAACACGAGATCAATAGTTCTGCGTGAACCCTTTGATTTTTGGCATGTGATAGACAACAGCATCTCATCGTGCAACTTCATAAGTAAGATCTTTTGTCCATTGTTGTCATGGTTTATTGTTTCTAATAGCTACCACTTGTAGATTCATATTTGAGATGCATTCATAGTCGCCAGAGGTCAAAACTCTAAGACATTTAGTGGAATTTTTACAAAGATTTGCGAGGGAATTCAATGTCACACTCGAAATAAAGCAACCCGGCTAGAATTCCGATATATCTAGATGACAACGGTTATTTCCACCATCGACGAAGGTAGCTGACCGGACGCAATAGCAGGAACATACCAGGCCCGTGGCCGCACAGGCTCGGCTGGGATCTCCGAGGCCCGTGAAGTTCCCGCCTTCGTGCTGCAGCCGGCACGCCGTCGGCGCCGCCGCCCCTGTCCAAGCCGCTCCCCTGCCTCCCCGCACAGAGAGCCGCCAAGTGGAAGCACCACCACCGCGAGCACCGCCGGCCACCACCACCAGGTCGCCGGACCGCCACCGGTCGAGTCGCACCACCGCCGCATGCCCGCGACGTAGAGGAACCATCGCAGCTGTCGGGAGCCCGAAGCCGGACCCCAGCCGCTGCCCACACCGCCCCTGGCCCGCGCCGCCTGGCCAGATCCCCCGCTGAATCACGCCCACGCACGCCCCACCAGGTAGCCGCCGCGCCACCACAAAGCACCAGCGGGCCGACACGCCAGCACCACCAGGAGCTCCCGGATCCGCGCCGCCGAGCCCCGCCACAGCCCGACGCCTCCCGCAGCCTACCATCCCGCGTCGGCCAGGAGCTCCGCGAGGAGGAGAGGGAGCGACCCCGCCGACGTCCACGCCGACCGGGCTTCGCCCGGCGGCACCCCTAGGCGGTGGCGAGGGAGGAGCAGGCCGGAGGAGGAGAGGCTGGGGGCGGAGCTAGGTTTCCCCGGCCCGCTCGTGGGAGCGGCGGCGGGGGTGGGGGAAAGGGGGCCCGACGGGTTATTACCCTATTAGGGGAGGGGGTGAGCGTGTTTCTATCCCCACGGGGCTGCTGCTGGGTAAATTATAAAACCTGGCTCTTTTAGCGAGTTCAAACCCATTCCAGCAGTACCCAAAGCCGAAACCCGCCATACCCATGAAACTACTAACGTATGGGCCCTGGAATAGACATGAACCGGCCAAAACCTAGCATCCCACTTATCCGCCCAAGTTTTTCAGTTCATCCCACACCTCCAGCTGCCACTTCCACACGACCAGCCCAGGCGTCCAGCGCCCCAGCCCCAAATCCACACCCCCTCGCTCCCGCACCACACATAACCCTAGTGCTTCTCCTCCCACCGCCACCGCTCGACCTGGGGTCCATCTCATAGCCGCCCTCCCTGCACGCTTCCTATCATCAACCTTCTGCACTGGCGTCATTCCCTCCACCGAGCCTCCTCGATTCCTGCCTCTCCCCAAGGATCCGAACGGGTGACAAACTCACCAAGTCACCATGGTGGCGTCCTCACGTCCCAAGCCAGGAGAATGGGCGTTGTCGCCGCTGGCTGCACCAGCCCGTCACCCTCCTCTCTCTACGTGGTGGAGGCAGAGCTGGTCATGGTCTTCATGGAAGAGGAGGCCGAGGGTGTTCCAATCCCATCCCCAAGCATCCACATCCAACTCCAACATCCGCAATAAGTCAAAGACTAGGTGAGCAGCCTAGTCTTGCACGATCTGAGATGTTGAATCTATGTTTGTATGCATATTGACAGCACTAGTGTCTAGTATGGAATTTTGTATATAATTTTGTGTGAATGGATGTTGACCGCTTGCAGGGACAGGTTCCCCACGGGTACAGAAAACCCGAGGATTTTAGGGGATGTCAAAAAAATAGGCCCCGTGCACGCGGATGGGCTTGCAGTTTTCTCGCAGGGACGTGGATGGGCATGCAAAACCAGGTGGGTTTCGTCCCTGTTGCCATCTTGAGTAAGGCCCCATATACGGTACCATTCTAAACATAAACCCTAGGGTCCATTTCCAGAATAGAAACACATACAAAGCCGACATAAGCATGAATTCATATCGTACATGCACTATCATATGCCACAGCTTTACAAATCGAATATCACAACAATTCCACTGCCAAAGAGACATCTCAAATCTTTATCAAAAAAAAGAGACATCTCAAATATATAGCTACGGGCGCGCACGCGCACACACACATCATACAAGTGCGAACATTCAAAATTATTACACAGAGAGGCTACGTGGTCCAACATACATCATCACAGCGGAAGACCCACACGGTCTGAGTACAGACAAGACCAAACGATGTATAAGAGCTGGGAAAACATATCAAAACTAGACACAACTACTTTTGATGAAGTCATGACTCACCTACTATTGGCTAGTAGCAATGGACATGGTACAATTCCAGGCTCCTTGTATACCATCCTTACTCTTACTTGTGCATCTGAACAAGGGGTTTACTCTCCTTCCCACACAAAAATTGTGTCATTATTTTCTTATCTCCTCAAGTACTCGTAGAAATTGGAAGTATTGGGAAGCACTCAACAATACCTTGATAAGTAGCAATAGAGACGTTGTAGAACCCATGGGATTTCATCAAGTACATTTGCCAGATCATGTTAAATGAGGGTAGTTTTACGAGAGTGCTCTGAGGAACTCCTGGAATAAGTTAGGGATATTGTTGCCCATATGTCTATATTTTTAGCAGCAACGGATTTGCTTGTGATGTCATGCATTGTTATGTGTTTTTACGAGATAGTGAAAACATGTGTGGTCCTCTATTGTTCAATGGTGATGATTAGGAAATCGGATCAATGTTGTCTCCCTAGCTAGCAGCTTGCAAAGATTATTAATTCTGTGCAGGTAGAGGTGATACAATTCAGCTCTCGATAAATAATTGGTCTAAGTAGACTATATATGTGAGCAACATTTCTCCCCTGCACTCCTTTGCAAAAGATAAACCAATCACTATTGAAGTAGCCAAGGAACATGGTCACTGGATGTCTAGTGAAATTTAGCGATTCATACACATTGCCACTGTCAACGCCTCCAATGACAACAACCGCACTCTCCATTGTCTTGGGCTGGAGCAAAAACCTAGTAGGCACAACTAAGAGAACCGACACTTGCTCCAGGCACAGGTGAAGAGAATTTTATACTTCATGGAAAATATTTAGCACATAAATCGCAAGGGCAGAACAAGGCAACACAACTTGCATAATCCAAAAGATCAAATACTACACAGACCAACACTTTACTACAATAACTACGACATGAACAACAACTTCAGAATATTACCTCCCATCTATGACAGTACAGAGTACCATAAAAGCGCTCAAAAATAAATGTACCAACATCGATGAATAAAGTGATAACCATCATCTGCTCTGTTTTCAGTTGACACTGTCAAGAATCTAATACATTTTCATCATTTCGGGTCCACACCACTAAAGAACTTCAAGTTACACCCTTCGTATAAACAAAATGATGCCAACTGATGTTTAGTTATACCCGCCCTTTCGTCTAGATACAGTAACCACCGCCGTAAACTCTCTTTCACCACATCAGACCTCTAGAAAAATATAAGAGTTTTTTTGACACTAGTATGGGATGGAGTGAGTACATGTTTGGTTAGCCAAGAATGTTGGACAAACAACAGCACACAGAAGTCCGAATTCCTTTCATCGGTATGATATTCAGTGCTACCAGTGGAAAGCAGTTAGTTCAGCAGTAAGATTCTACCAAGGAAGAAAATATGCAAGCCAATGATACAATAGTCATTGGCAGTTACTCAAAATTCAAGCGAACCAGACCAATTCACTCAAAGAAAAAGTGAAAAACTGCGCGTACAATTTATAAATGCTATCCAATCCTGCATTCCCTCTTACATGCTAGGGCATTTCTTACAATTAAATCATGTCCTGAACTCCAACACCATTTACAACTATCAAAAATGTGACATGACTGCTGAATCATCACTTTTGCCACCTCAACCACTACAAGAAAGCAGACTAACATCTCAGGCATTGAGACATGGGAAGAGAAATAAAACAATCTCATCCACCCAACACTTCACTGCCATCTTTCCATCCATGCCAGGGACGACAATGCGTCCTTCCACATCCCAACATAGCCGGACAATACAACTTTGAGTTGGAGTCAGGGGGTACATTTCTCTGATTCTAGTTCTTCAAGGCGCAAGTTAAATGGCATTAGAGTTGCAGTGAAAGCTAAACTGAGAAAAGCGTTCAGCTATCAAAAGTAGACATTCTCCTGTCAATTTATTAGTGGAAGGCAGTGACATTCGACATTGATGCCTGAGGCAATGTGAAGCACTTTTCATATACAGTAATCACTCTGAACATCACTGAGGAATTCTATCCACTATTTAAGATGTGACTTTTCCAGCAAAATTGACCAATTTGAACTTCACATACCTAACTGAATAGATCGAGGGAAGTGGTTATTTTATTAGAGAAAAATACAGGGCAAAAGACAAGATATACCGGCTGCGCTGCTTTCGTCCAGGCACATCCCTTGAAGATGGTAGGCGATGTATGTGCTGATGTAGATCAGATCCTCAAGTAGGGCCCCCTTTTCGCCCTCCAGTATCATTGCACCATGGTCTGGGTGCGTGGTGATGTGGAATTGTCATCGAAGACTTGCGGTAGGTAGCGTGGATCGGGCGCTGAGGCAGATTAGTATGTCGTGTTGGTCGGGTGTGGTGCGCTCGATTTTAACATAGATCTTCATAATGAATCTCTGCACTAATCAGTTGTGGGTTTACTCACAAGGATTTTAGTCATCAGATTTATTTGGTATCTAAAGAGAAATCAGTCTACTGTAATTTGGTGTCGTGCTGCCAAACAGAGGAGATTAATCTTCCTAGGGCAGCATGTTGTGGAAGTGGTGGAGAACCTAGGATCCCCGTCATCGGAATAATCATTCTGATACCATGTGGAAAGATTAGGAAGCCAAGATGTTTTTCTTGTGGATTGATCTGACACCCTCGTGAGGGTATATATAGATGTACAATGGTATGTTTGTTGAAACTATTATATCACTTTATCTCGAACACAAACATATTTGTAACTCTCTTTATCTCTAACTCAAATGTACTTGTATCTCTAGAACTCCTCACCCTCCTCCCTCTCTGGTGTAGCCGTTGTGGCCCGACATCAATGGCACTGGAGCTCCTGCGTGGGAGATACAATTCAAGGGAAGGGACTTGATTTAATTCAACTAATTTCTGCAGGTTTAATTCACAAGGGTATCCAGATTTATCGTGTAACCTGAAAAATTGTGTAAAGCTTTTTCAAAAGAGTAAATGATAGTGTCAGGCTAATTGCAATGAAAACGAGCGCAAATTATCAGTGTTCCGGGAAAGGTGGGCAAAATATCAGTTTCCCATTTGTATGTCTCCCATGGACTTTGCACCTTATTTTTCTTTGAGATAAGTCCATATTACAACCTCGAACTACCACCAAAGTCTAGAACACAACCCTGACCAATGAAGCCGTCTAATTTACAACCCTCAACTTTCAAAAGCGGACAAAAAAACAACCCTGAAGCGGTTTTTCACTAGTTTTGATCGGTTTTGACTAGTCAATAGCCTAGTCATATGCCATGCCACCATCTCAGTTGTGTGTATGAGCCTTTTATTTTGCATTGTGTTAGCTCCATGTGTGAGCCTTTTATTTTGCATGATAATGTGTGAGCTCCATGTGTGAGCCTTTTATTTTGCATTGTGCTAGGATGATGTGTCAGACCGTAGCTATGTGTGAGACCTAAGCTATGTGTGAGACCTATGGTATTTGTGAGACTTTAGTTCTTGAATTACGTGTCATTATCACATATTTTCTTCTTTTCAACATACGAAGTGCACATGATGGCCTAATGCTAGCCAAATGCTACATAAATATTCGACCAAAAAATGAAAGTACCCAGAATTTGTTGAAGAAATTCTTTAAAAAATCAAATAACCCTTGTATTCAATCTGTGAAAGTTTCAACATGTTCTGCCGAGTAGAAAAAAATTTAGCGGAAATTCAAATTCAGAGCTATCTTTGGTTCAAATTTTGGCAAAAAAAATTCCAGAAAATTTACAAAATTCTCAAAGATCCACAATACCCTTAGATTCAATCTATGAAAGTTTCAAGAAGTTTCGCCCATTGGATTAGAAAATTGAAGCAAATTTTAGATCCGGGAGATGGTGACATGGCGTATGGCTTGGCGCTGACTAGGATGTTGACCAGTCAAAACCAGTCAAAAACCACTCCAGTGTTGTTTTGTGTCCGGTTTTGAAAGTTGAGGGTTGTAAATTAGACGGTTTCGTAGTTCGGAGTTGTGTTTTAGACTTTGGTGGTAGTTTGAGGTTGTGATATGGACTTATCCCTCCCTTTTTCTTTTCTTTTTTAATATATATTGGGTTCTATGATTTGGCAGTTCCTACCTACTATAGATGTTAGAATTGTCTCATCAATCACATGTCTACCTTTCATTGATGAGTCTGCAACGTCATACCTCAACCACTCTGTTGATATCGAACAATATATATCTTCGTAGAACCCTCATCTCCCCATCAGTTTGTCTTCCTCTACCATCTGCTCTCGCATGCAAGTAGACATCTAGTTAGAAAATAAAATCTGGGATATCTCTTGTATGGAAATCTCCTATGATCGTTTGTTGTACAATCTGTTATGCACACGTGGTATCTCGGAATGAGAGGTATCAAGAATATATACATCACAGGTTTGTCTTCTTGCGCTAAATCAAGAAAACCAGTGTGAAGAGACCATGATGTGGTACTCGCAACGGTGTTGAGATGCTTAATCTAAATATAAACATAATGGAGAAGAATTGTATACACGATGCTCATTATGTCAGATTACGAGCCAACATCTGTTTTAATTAGCTCGTGAGATGAAAACGAACAGAGGAGTGCACGGTGTTAGCTAGGCTTTGATGTACACATCAACTAAATTAGCTTGTCAAGTCTAACTCATCAAAGAAAGTCCAGCTGAAGTTCTACGCATTTGCATTTTTCAGCACTGTGCATATACATATGTTGTGAACAAAAGAAAACATCATCTCTCAATCAAATATCTTCGTGTATTTGCTCCATTGGAGATGACAGGCAGCGAACAAAAGAAAACATCATCTGTCAATCAACTATCTTCATGTATTTCCTCCATTGGAGATGACAGGCAATGTTTGTTTGTCAGTAAATTGATTTGATGTAGATTACTTGACTTTGGCACACTCATCATGCATGATGTAAAAACATTGCTAAAAAAATTGAGTTTCTCACCTTAAATCTGCACCTGCATCATATCTGGACCATACTGTGATAGGGTTGAAGCGTGATAGTCCAAGTTTTATCATCTCAAATCCGACCAATTAAGGTCTTGTATGTTTTGGGCTTATACTTCTGCATTTGCAGCTTTTCCACTTCGGTTTAAAAGCTAAAAAAGCTCCTAAATAGGAGTGCGGCGTTTCGGTGTCCAGGCTCATCTGCACCTGGTCAAGAAAAATAATTAAAACAAATACTAGAAAAATTCAAAACAACCCAAATCTTGCAGGAATTAAAGTGGCTCCAACGGCTCCGCTGGTGAACCACTTGTTGTTTGCAGATGACAGCCTGTTGTTTCTCAAAGCAACTGTGGAGGGGGCGAATGAAGTGTCTCTTTTGTTGGAATCCTAGGGTAGAGCATCAGGACAAAGGATTAATAGAGAAAGAAAAGTTGTTTTCTTCAGTAAAGGGTGCCCAGACGCAAACCTCTTTTTACCGGAGCCGGTATGTACCGGTGCTAAATCCATCCTTCAATTCTTGGAGATTGGTGCACACTGTTTACATGCATACTAGTATTCCTTTGTATTCTGTTAAACATCATCATGTATGAAATGTCTTGTCAACTCTTGTCAGCACTTTTTGCCAGTACCGCGCATGCATGTCTCAGACATACTCTCCTCCTCTAGCTCCCATAACAAAGGTACCATTTAAATTTCATTTGACATTCTCAACCGTTTATATCTTTTAAATCAAAATTAATATGTGAAATATTTTATATATTTGATCTCCGGGTGGCAAGACCTTTAGAACAAGATCAATTTCGGATACATTTCAAATACATTTAATTTTCAACATTTCAATTAACTTATTTCACTCTATATATTATGTGTGAAACTGCTTATTTCACTGTTCGAAACTTATTTCACTCTATATATGGAACATATGAAACATGTTATTTCACTCTATATATTTTAAACACCTTTTAATTTCAATGTTTCAAATATATGAAACATGTTATTTCACTCTATATATTTTAAACACCTTTTAATTTCAATGTTACAAATATGTGAAACGTAGTTTGGAAATATAATTTTTTGTGATGTGTGAAATCAGTTTTTTTAAACGAGTGGAATATAGTACTTCAAATGAGTGAATCTAATGTTTTCTCTCAAATGAGTGAAATAAGTTTTTTCAACTAAGTAAAATCAGTTGTTTCAAATAAATGATATATTGTTTTGAAATAATAAAATCAATTTGTGAATGAGTGAAATATGTATTTCAAATTAGTGAAATAATTTGTTCGGCATGAGTAAAATCGTATTTTTTGTAATGTGAAACTAATTGATTTTAGAAATCAGTTATGTCAACATTTCAAGCGTATGTGAAATCAGTTTTTTTGAAAATCAGTGAAATATATTATTTCAATTGAGTGAGTGTAATGTGTTTTGAAAAATATGTGAAATGTATCTTTTGTAAATAATATAAGTGAAATCTTTTATTGAATGAGTGAAATATATATTTCAAAATGAGTGAAATCAGTTTTCTTGTTCAAGATAAGTGAAATAGGTTTTTTTTAGTTGAGTGAAATGTGTTTTTTGGAATCTGTGAATAAAATTAGTCGAAATGTATCCAAATTTGATCTTATTTTAAAGGTCTTGCCTCAAGCAATTCAAATATATAAAAATATCACCAATTAAATTTATTGTTTAAAATATATCAATCTCCAAAGTTTTGGCTATCAAATTTAACACTAGTCTTTCCTTGGAGAGAGAGACTTGTGTATGTTTAATCGCCGTACTACTACCCACATGATTCCTGACAAAAACTGCATGGGGGCATGCATAGGGGGTCCACAACAGGTTTGTATTCTCACGTATTGAAGTGTGGAAGAGATTGGCTTGCTTATACATGAACAGTGGCCGCGAATCTCAAAACAATCATATGTGGTGGATTCTTCGCCGGTAGCTCCCGGCTCCGGTAAAAAACTTAGTCGGGGTGCCCAGAGGTGATCAGAGGGCAAGTGAAGAATATCCTTCAAGTCCCTAATAAGAAGCTAAGTGACAAATACTTGGGGTTGCCTACTGATGTGGGAACATCCAAGAATGGTGCCTTTAAATACTAAGTTGACCGTCTATGGAGTAAGATTCGAGGGTGGATGGAGAAAACTTTGTCTGCAGCAGGTAAAGATGTGTCAATTAAATCAGTTGCACATGCCATCCATGTTTTCTCAATGTCATATCTCAAGTTGCCTAGGGGACTATGTGAGAAGCTATCTTCAGCAATAAAATCTTTCTTTTGAGGAAGCAAGCATGGTAAAAGTAAACCCCACTGGGTTTCTTGAGATTAAATGTGTATGCCACGTTACATGGGAGGTCTTGACTTTGGAGATTTTGAACTGTTAGATTTAGCTCTGCCACGACAGTCATGGAGGATACTAATTTCCCTGGAGTCACTAAGTGCACGTATTCTCAAAGGGGTTCATTTTCCTTCTTGCTCTATTCTTGAAGCCAACCTGGGGAACCATCCATCACAGGTTTGGCGCTCAATATTAGAAGACATATAATGAAGCAAGGACTTGTAAGACGTATTGGCAATGGGGCTACCACTGGCAATTGGACCACTAATTGGATCCCTAGACCAGAAAGGATGCGGCCTTTGCTATCTATGGTGGCGGATCCCCCAGAGTTAGCTTCTTAGCTTATTGGTACTGCAAATGCTAGGTCGAACACATATTTAATCCAGGTGGTATTTCTTCCCTTCGATGCAAATGAAATTTTACAGATACCTATTTGCCTGAGAAACAATGATGATTATTGTTCATGGATGCATGAGAAATCCGAAAATTTTAGTGTGAGGTCAGCCTACAAAATGATTGCTGATACAAAGCACCATCGAGAGGACTAGCTTGAGGCTCGGGCAGGGAGCTCGAACAGGAAGGAGGAGGAGAAAGCTTGGGTAATACTCTGGAAGATCTATGTGCTTGCGAAGCTTCTGGTGTTCGTGTAGAGGTTGGCTCACGAGTCTATCCCAACAGAAGATGTGAGGATGAGAAGGAACATGTCTACACCATGCACTTGTGATGTGTGCGGTATGCCAGATTCTTGGTGTCATAGCCTGTTGGAATGTACGATGGCATGTTGCATTTGGTCCCTAGTTGACCGGGAGTTACTAGATGAGTTGATGGACAACACTGAGCAAAACGCAAAAAATTGGCTATTTGCAATGATTGAGAGACGGCCGCATGACAAGCTTATTAGAACAATGTAGGCTGTTTGGAAGGTTCAAAGGAAATTAATTCATGAAGGTATCAATCAAAGTCCGTTGTCCACACATTTGCTCATCTCACAGTTCATTTTAGAATTGGATGATACTTAGAGCATGGGTAAAGTTCGGAGAGGAGGAGCGCCAATCCAATAGCCGACATAACAGGTGACGAGGTGGTCACCTGTTAGGTCCTCTACCTAATACTAATTTTTTTCTTCCAGATAGGTCATCTACCAAATATTTTCTTCATACAATTGTCCAAAGTTGGGGGGCCCACAACCCCCCGCCCTCCCCCAGTAGTACACTAAGCTCCGCCACTGGGCGACGAGGTGGTTAGCTCCGCCGGTGGGAAAGTTCAAAATAAATGTTGATGTGGCGGTATCACGTGGTCAGGGCACCAATGCAGCTATATGCAGGAACCACAACGGAGACTATACTGGCTCGTCGGCATTTGTGATTAGACTACTAATTGACCCGGTAAGCTTGGAAGCGATTGCTTGTCGTGAAGCTTTATCACTTGCGGAAGACTTGGGATTCCAAGATTTAGTCATTGCATCTGATTGCTTGACGGTGGTGAAGCATATCAAGGAGGCGTTGGGAGGACACTATGGAGGAGTGGTGAAAGAAATTAGGTCCTAGCAATCTATTTTCAATTCTTGTGTTTTTGTTGATAAGTCTAGGCTTTTAAATATTGAGTCGCATAAATTGGCTAGACATGCCCTCTTGCTTGATCAGGGGCGGCACCTTTGGCTGGTGCACCCTCATAATCCTGATGTAATTCCTGTAAACGTCATACTGAGTGAATAAAATCAGCACGTTTTCTCAAAAAAAATCTACTTCTTTTTCTTCTACATTTCTACGTATAAGAAATGCCCCTTATGTTTTCAATGTTTTCTTTTTTCTTTTCTCAAATGCGTAAACTTTTTAAAAATTGATGAACTTTTTTCAAATTCGATGAACAATTTTTCAACGTCAATGAAAAAAAAATCAATTTTGGTGATTTTTTTCCAAATTTGAAGAACTTTTTTCAAATTCATGAAAATTTTCAGTCTGTGAACATTTTATTTTCAAATCCATGGGCACCTTTGAATTCACTTTTTTATTATTTTGTGCTGTTTTTTTTCTTTTTCTGTTCTATTCAAAACGCAACGTCTTCTTGGCCCGGCCAACGAGCAGGGGCGCGTGGACACCAAGATGCTCAACCGGCGCCAAAGCGACCTATAGGAGGTCCCCTTCGGGGCATCTCCAATGCTGGGCGCCTATCTAGGCGCTTGGGGTAAGAAAAGTAAATATCCAAAAAATAACGGAAATGTTAACGCCCACACGTGTGGGCGTTTGTACATCGCCCACACGCCTCTATCACCACTCATTTTACCACGTATGAATAGATGACATCAGCAGAATTTTTTTGGGTTTTCGGCTTAAAAATGTTGTATCTCCTAAATAAAAAAGCGAACTAAAAATCCGTTTTCACCATTAAATCCGTCTCGATGAGATCTTCAAAACTAGACCCCATGTTGATATGTTTCGACGAATTTTTTTTTTTTTTGCCAAAAGTTGCCATGAAGTTTACACTGCAGTTGCCATAGGGCTTATACTAAAGTTGCCATGTGGCAATTTTAGTTTGTAGATCATGGCAATTTTAGTATTTTGATGATGGCAACTCCAGTACTTTGACCATGAAAATTATTTTTTCTATGAACCAGGGCAATTTTACGTGCATGTATCATGGCAATTTTAGTTTATGGTTCATGACAAGTCTAGTTTCTTAATTTCCCGTTTTATAAATGTCAAATTTTACTTTTAAATGTAGAAGAAAATAGCTGAAACATATCATGGCAATCCATATCCAATAGACATGGCAACTTTTAATCCAAAAAAAATTCATCAAAACATATCAACATGGGATCTAGTTTCGAAGATCTCATCGCGAGGGATTTAATGGTGAAAACGGATTTTCAATCGGATTTTTCGTTTAAGAGATAAAACATTTTAAAAACTGAAAATCCAAAAAGATTCCTACATGCATGCATGCGATGACGTGGCAATCTATTTACATTAGAGACGTGTGATGCGTCTCCCTTCCTGCCACACGTGTGGCAGTTAGTGCGACCCCTCAAAAAGGGATCTGGCGCCCGCTCTTCCAATGGGAGGCGCTAATAGCAAACTCTAATTACCGATTAGAAGGAAGGACCGAGCCTCTCGTTTTTTTAGAAAAGGAGGACGACCCCCGGCCTCTGCATCTGGACGATGCATACGGCCATTTTATTAATTATTGACACAAGACCGAACAAAGTCATACAACAATAAGTCTAAAGCCACCAACAAGCAACAACTGTCGCTATCCCTATCCAGTTAATGTAGGGGCGCTGAAAGTCTGGGCCTAATACACAGACCACGCAGCCAAACCTAAACATTTTAAAGACATGAGGTCCCACCCAGGACGCCTGCCTGGTATGGGCACCCACCAGTCCGGCGTGCTTCTCAACCAGGACCCCTGCCGGGTATGAGGCCGCCGCAGCCACCTGCCACCAATCCATCTTCAGAGTTGTACTGCTGCATCAACCTTGTCCGGTCCAACTGCCGCCGACGCCACCATGACGCCAGGCAGCGTCACCCTCCTGCGCGAGTCCATCTCCACTCATCAGGCGCCGAGTGTCCACTGCGCCACGCCGCCGAGATCCGTCGTCATCAATGGAGCAGATGAAACACCGCTCCTCCTCTTGTCCCCTCCAACCAGCACTTGCTCCAAAACGATGCCTCCATGAGGGAAAACGATACCGATAGCACCGTCATCGTCCGATCCGGTAGACCCAGATCTAGGGTTTCCCCCGGAACTTCCCGATCAGATTGATGTGACCTGCAACGACGATGTCTTCAGAAGGAAACGACGTCTGAGACGCCACCATCGTCCGCCAAGACCGCAGTCAGGCGCGATTTTCATCGGAAGACACGTCTTCCCGACCTCGTGGCTGCCTGGAACCGAGCGGAACCTCGCCACGAAGACGTATGTTGCCGTCGGTACTCCGGCGGAGATCCGGCATCTCCTCACCGGTCCCTCCACGCGCCGCCGGTCGGCAAAAGGTCTTCCCGCGACGTTGGATCCGCAGAAACCGCCGTCACCATCACGAGCAGGACAGCCCACCCCGCCGGATGGGGCGCTGCCAAGAAAGAGTGGCGGAGCCAGCGCCCGGCGACCCTGGGCACTTGCCCGGGCTCGCTGGCTCCTGGACAACGTACATACGCTTGCCACGAGTAGGCAAATCCAACTACGCGTCATGCTTCACCCGGGCAGATGGTGCTGTGCTTCTTAACTAATGGCCTAATGGGCTAATTATCTAGGCTTCTAGGCGACTAGGCCTACCAAGCGTCCCAAGTTCAGCAGCCTAGATAACTTCCAAAGCAATTACTCGCGAAGGAACACAGGCTGTCACATCCATGCTCAGTACCTCGGCTGTTTGTTTCTCATGGAACGGCGGCGAGCGGAGGCTCAGGGCCTGTTCGGATCTCCTCTGGCTTCTCAAAACTCCACATATCCAGCTTCTCCTCCTGGCTTCTACTTCACGTAGCGACCGCAAGATCGTTCGGCAGCGTCGGACTCCGATCGTGGCGCTCGCTTGGGGCTGCCAGCCCATTAAGCGTGGAAGTGGCCCGTTTGGGAGGCAAATCAGACAGGCCTGGGCTAGGCCCAGTCGAAAGGGGTGCGCTAGAGGAGAGGAATGCATCGAGCGAACCGGTACGCTGCCTCGAAGTCACTTGGCGGTGGCATACTCTGGTAATATCGCTCAACTCCAGCTTCCCCGTTTTTTCGGATCTGGGAAATCCCAGCTCCCTCAACTCCTCACTTTTTGCACTAGATGCCTCGCCAGCTTCTGAATCGCAGCTTCTGGAGTAAAAACCGTTCGGTCCAGCTCTGCCACGGAGTTGGAGAAGCCAGGAGCTGGAGCACTCCCGAACACGCCCTCAACTGAGGCCGCGGCCAATCGGAGCTGGTGGAGATCCATCTTGCGTCCTCGACTGCTCGTCTCCTCCTTTGTCTTCTAGGCGATTCCTAGTTAGGGCATAAATTTTGAGGTTAGGGCAAACAGAATTGGTGATTGGAGGTGGTCCCAACTTCACGAGCCAAGTTTTTATTTATTTATTAGGTCTTGGTTTAGATACTTAAATATTATTAAAGTTTGGGGAACAATGTCACTTGTCCGGCCTCTACACAAATTTGGGATGCACATAGTCTTTTTAATTAAATCTTGTCATCTCATAGACTCGATAGAAACTGTCCCACATCTTCGTTTTTTGGTGCCTCCTCTGTGTGTCTTCTCGTCGTTGTCGTTGCTGCCGCCGGTTAGCTCCATCGAGGTTGCCGGTGGAGCCTACTATGGCGGCACGCCTCCGTTCCTATTGCGAGTTGGGTGACTTGAGGCTTTCTTTGGTCGGTGACTTGACGTAGTGGCGGGGGTTGTTGCAGCGGCAATGCGGATTCGAGCATTGCCTTGGTGCGACCCAAGTGTGCCTCCCCCTCTCCCCTGTTGTCGTAAACATGCGGCGGGCGCTCCATGCGGAGGAGGAAAGGGAGCCCCCGCCGCCATGCATCCCGTCATAGAGAGTTGGCTCGCCGTGGCCGACATTGCCCTTGAGGTGCCTTTCGATGCAGGGGGCGCGGCGGAATGTGGCGGTGAACTGCGGTTGCATAACCCACTGCCAGCGCATATACAAGCATCCCCATTATATGATGGGTATCTGAGCACGCAATTTTTATTTCTAAATTAGATGCTTAGGCTCAAACTCGCCCAGGCTTCACAAAAGTTCTGGCTCCGCCACTGCGTCAGATCTAGCACAGGATCAGGGGGGGAAGGAACCTTGTCTGCGTCAGGCGCCGGCGGCAACCGGTGGCAAGTAGGTGGATGAGGTCGTGAAGCAGGGGGCGAGCAGATCAGCCGCGCCGACACCTGGTGCATCGACCGGCGGCAAGCCGATGGGTGGGGAGGGGGATCCTCATGGAAGGGGGGCCTTAGCCAGCCGAGGCGCCCCGCGGCCACCATACTAGGAGCTAGCACGGGCTTTGCTAGCCGCTCCTCCAATGGCGGGGAGGTGGGGGAGGTGGGAGGGGGATGGGGTGGCGTGATCAAGGGTTCCCCGACGTTGCCAGGGAGGACGGCGCAAGGGGGCATGGGTCTCTTGCCGACTGCTCTATCTACTTCCTCTATCACTACTATACATAAGCACCAACTTGTTGTACAGTGAAACCTAGCTGTTGCGTTAGAATAATAATACTCCCTCCGTCCTAACATAAGTGTCTCAACTTTATACTAACTTTAATGCAAAATTATACTAAGGTTGAGACATTTATTTTGAGACGGAGGGAGTAGTAGCTTAACATACGTACAATTAGCAATCATGGTCTGGCACCAACTGTATACGACTACTATTCGTTGAACTAATTGTCGTATTCAGTTTTGCTATTTCACATCTAGATGTGAAATAGCTATATCACATCTAAGTCCTGGACCATTGGATCCTTTTTGATCTGTTCTCTGTTGTAAACCTTGTCCTAATTCCGATCTGCATCGTTCTGCTGTGTGTGTGATTCCTTCGTCGCGATCATTGCTTCGGCCTGCCTTGTTTTCCTTTCTCCGTCAGCCTGTTTCTAGTCCGCGGGACGATGTGGACTCGGCCCATAATTTGTTTTTCCGTTCATTTGTTTGTGGGCTTGCGAGACATTTGGAAAAAGCTACCGGCCAACCCATTAAACCAAAGAGCTGCGTGACGGATTGCCTTCTCAATTTTCCTGTCCCGTTCTACTTCCTCTACTACCAACTTCATTTTTCTTTTCTTTTGCCCATATAAAATAATCTTTTTTAAAATTCCTTTTGTCTGTTATCTGTATCCAGTCTTTTTTGTGTGTTTTGTCTTTTTCCTTGTTTTTCAAATCGTGAACATGATTTTGTGAATATTTTTATAAAATTTGAAAAGTCTTTTTTAAGTTTGTGAAAACCATTTAGATTCATGCTTTTTTATACAAAACAATATATTATCTAAGTTTGCCGCTGCTCGATTTAGTTTGTGTAACTTCACGTCTTTTTTTGTCCATCGCAGATCGTTTTGTTTGTCAATCCATTATCATGCACGTTGGCAGTCTGTTTTGCAACGTTGTTTCTAGGCCACCATGTAGAACTGAAAGAGACAGGAAAAGAGGAGCTCTATCGCGGTCGCTGTCTTTTTAGCTCATTTCGACATTGTCTCCTATTCCTTCTAACTAAGCTTCATCAGGATTAGATTTAGAAATGTCCCATCTAAGTTGTCCTCCATTGGATCTTTTAATTTACTACTATAATGTTCGCGCAAACTCTTGATCTTGCATCGTCGGTCATTGTATTTTCCATGTCGCCTTGTTCTTTTCTGTCCACTTGTCGTCCCATTCACACTGCACATCTTTTTTTTTGTCAAGCCTTTTTGTGTTCGTGCTCTTGTTGTCCATTTTCATCTAGCATACGTTGTATAAGTTTATACTCAACACACAACTCGCGGGGGCGACTTTTTTTGTCCTGGTTCAAACTCCACCCCTAACATGCAACTGGGGGCTCGCCTTTTTGTCTTAGTTCAAAGTCCACTCTTCGACAACCATGTCTAATCTATACTTATCCCAATTGCAGGTCCAACCTCGACAGACAACGGGAGGAAGCCTTTTGTCCCAGTTGCAAGTCCACCCTCGACTCGTAAATGAGCATGTGTTTTGTTTTTTATCCCAGTTGCAAATCCACAATGGACTCGCAAGCAGGGTCGAGGGTGTGCGCGTTTGTCGAGGTCCCCTAGTTGCAGGTCGACCATCAACCCTGAACTAGAAGGTGTGTGTGTTTTGTCGGGGCCGCCAGTTGCATGTCAACCGTCAAATCGCAACTAAGGGTGTTTTGTGTTTTGTCGGGGGCCCCAGTTGCCAGTCGATCATCGACTCGCAACTAAGGGTGTCTATGTTTTACGAGGGTCCCCAGTTGCATATCAACTATCGACTCGCAACTAAGGGTGTTTGTGTTTGTCGAGGGTCCCCAATTGCATGTTGACCATCGACTCGCAACTAGGGGGTGCATGTTTGTGTTTTGTCGGGGCCCCCAGTTGCATGCCGACCATCGATGTTTACTCATTCATCCTTTATAGAGCTAACAACATGTGTTGTATAGGTCATACAACATGCTCCCCCAGATTACTCCATCTTCACTAAAAAATGGCGTATCTTTAAACTTTATAATTTGGGTTTATTTTGTTAAAACTTTCTTCTTTATGGCACTTTAAGCACCGTCTTAGTATTCCTTACTCTGCTTTTGGAACTGTAAAAGATCCAGAAATACAACTATTTCTTTTCTTTAGGGTATTAATATGACCGTCGTACTCCCCCAGACGATCACATTCTCCATCACATTATCTAAAGTATAGGGGAGTTTCATCATTCTTAATTTATCTCATATTTCTTTCTCCCCCTCGAAATGTGGCAAGAACTTTTCTGTCACAATTTCGAAAACCATTGATAACTCTTGTGAATTGAGGAAACTTCGGTTATCTACTTCATTCATCAGATTACTTCATACGAAATGAAGTTATCTCTTCATACAAAATGAAGTTATCTTTTAACTAGTATGGGAGTACTTTTTCCTCATTCCATTTCAAAAACTCAACAGGGTTCTTTATCATTAGTACTTTTGCAAGTCACACTTGCATATGATTCTTATCTTTAGGTTCGTCTGTAACTTTTATTCTCTTTGGATTTATTGAGTGCTTAATGACCATTACACATAAGGTGTACGGTCGATACTAGGAAAACATAATAGCCACTCCATACTTTTCTCCCAGAGTGGGACACATTAAAAGAACATGAGTCATCTTGTCTTTCTCCTGTCATACAGGATAAGTCTGAGAAAATTTCTACCACCATACGGGTTACGCAGGGATTTTCCCAGACTTTTCCTGCCATGCGGGTTTTATCATAATCATGTTTTCCCACCATGCGGGTAATTCCCTGTAAGGGACATAAATGCCAGAATTGGCTCTTTTGACTGCATATTCAATCATCACATTTATAATATAAATCCGAATGCTCTTTGACACACATGCTTGATCCGACGTTGGTCAAATTAAACACGCATGTTGCTTGTTTTATCTCAAATCATAGAGAGTACATGAAAGACATTCGTCAACCAAGACTACCGGGATCGTTGGCCGCGTCAATCTTCCTCACCATCGGCTACCGGGATCAATGTTTCTACCACCGCAAAGACCAACGAATTTCACAGTAATTGGGGGAAGAGGGCGTGTGATTTGCATTTACTTCCCTGCCGATTTAGAGCATGGTTAATAGTACAGCCAGCTGCTGGCTATATAATGTTGTCATGTCATCTATAGCCACGATTATAGCTATCAAGTATAATAGTTAGATGTAAATAAGTACTACTTTATTGATACATGGCCCACCTTCTTTTCTCACAAAGTGCCTAGAAGCACGTGTTGCAGTCGGTTGTTAGTTTGTAGCCCACTTCTCTTCTCTCTCCTTTTCTAATATATTATTTGAAGTCTTACAGCCCGCCTATGTCACCTTATTGTACTTGCTCTTATAAAGATTCAGACGGATATGGAGCGGCGACATGACTCTCGAAGATTGCCCCGAAACCGAGGGCAACGTGTGAAAAATAGGACTAAGAAGCGGGCGCACAACTGCCATCGTCGCTTGGCTTGGGCCTCGGCCTGCGGTTCAGAGTTTTTCTTTGGTGGCCCAATAAAGGGTACAAGCTTCGGACCACTTCAGGCATGAGCACAACTCTCGAGACGCGAACTCCTACGCGCCGCATTTTGCGGCGAGTAGCGTCCCGACACACACAGAAGCAGCGAATTGGGTCGGCCCAGTAGCGGGAGCGTACCCGAAAACTCCAAAAATTAATGCCCTCGTTCAGGTTCGAACCCACGACCGCACAGACTACACGCGGGCAAGTAACCAGCGTAGCTGAAGAGGCTTGATGTTCGATTCCTAGCTCGGGGCTTTAATACGGCAGTATTGTAAGATCGAACGTCTTATGAAAATTCAAACACGATTTTTTTAAGGAACTAATTACTTTTTGACATGCGAAATATTCAAAAAGAATCTAACGGAAATTTTGAAAATCAAACATCTCTTGATTTTGCGATTTTTCTCAAAAAATGGAAATATTTTTTCGAAATTGGGAATAAAAGTGGAAATACGAACATTTTTTGAAACTCCGAAGAAAAACGGAAAACATGAAAAAAAATCAGATGTGAATGTGTTTTGTTGAAAATAGGAACATTTTTTGAATCTATGAACAATTGTTGAAAATACGTATAATTTTTTGAAACTCCGAACAAAAATTGAAAAATGAACATTTTTTCAGATGTGAACAAAATTTGAAAATAAGAACATTTTTTGAAAAGAAAACAAATTGTTGACAAATGCAATTTTTTTCTAAACATATAACCATTTTTAAAATTCACGAACATTTTTAAATTTGTGATGTTTTTTAAATGGGAACATTTTTTAAATTCCCAAACACTTTTTGTAAAGTGCGAACATTTTTTGAAGTTGTGAACAATTTCTGAAAAAATGAGAAAAATGTTTGATTTGGAACAGTTTTTTGAAACGATGAAGAATTTTCAAAAACAAGAAACATTTTTTAATTTCGAACAATACTTGAGTTCTCGAACTTATTTTGAAATAAAAGTGAAAAAGAAAAAAAAAAGAAAAAAAAAAGAAAACGAAACAGATAAAACAGAAAAAAGAAAACTGACAAAGGAAAGAGAAACAGAAAATAAAAACCCCGCTTAAGGAACCCTCTAGAAACTGATAAAAAACAGCTGGGAAACTTCTCGAAAGACCCAAAACCGGGAGTTCCTACAGCGGGAGATGGGCCGGCCCACTTTGTCGCGTCCCCTGTGCAATCGGTCGATCCCCTGTGCGATCGGTTGACTGTTTGACGCAGAGAGCGTCAAAAAGGATTTTCCTCTCGAGACCGCAGGAGCATGGGAGGCCGTAGCAACGCGTAGCCCCAAAGACCTCTTTTGGACTGGCCATGTCAAAAGGCCGTCTGGAGAGCCCGAAGGATCTCCAGACAACTCGTATGCCCATGGACAATCAACAGTCTGGGATGTGTGCCATATATTTATACTTTAGAAAGTGCTATCTCGTGCGAGTATATTTAACATTTCCCAACCATCTCAGATCTCAAGTGGTGTTTCATTAAAGGGTGTCAACAATCTTTCACCAACAGCCAGCACAAAAGCACAGCCTCAGGCACATGTCTCCCACAATGTATAATATCCACTTGCCCTTCATATATTCTTGTGTATCAAACTAGCTTAAGTATATGGATAGAAACTGATTCGAATCCCATTTGCACTATCGTCTCCTCCTTGTCTTCTACTATCATTTGCACCCACATTAAAACTAGCTAGGAATGAGATGTGTCAGAAAAAGTTCCATGCCACGAAATGCAAGGTCGCTTTGCCCTTTGACTAGCCACGAGATAAACCTCTTCGGAAAATTTCCGAATATAGATCATGCATCTCGGTTTCATTAACAAAAGGAATCATGAGAATTATCCATGGGAAGAGACAAAAACAGCCATGGTAGACGAAGAACTGATGCAAGAGCTCACGTGTAAGAGCAGCTGCCCTTTGAACACAACCATGTTGCCCACTCATTGGTAGTCTACGGGGCCCGCTGTGTGCTTTTCTGGTGTAGCGCCAGCGTGGGTTTGTGCAAGGGCAGCCACCCGGCTAAAATTTCGGTACCTACTGTACCCCCTACTACATTGCCGGTGCCAAGATCTGCTTTGGTCGTAGCCTCTGAGGTCGTCACAAGTAGTATGATGAGAAAAAAGAAGGTAACGTTTTAATAGACTTCCACCTGGGTAAAATTTGTTGAATTCTCGCACACGTTGTCTAACCACCACAGCTACATGGTAATATTGATCCATACTACCATGAAATACATAAGAACAATTATAGATGCGCGGTTCCAAAATTTGGAAGATCATAGATTAAAAAAAAAGCTGATGAATAATAAAACAAATTTCATGAGTTGTTTGAAAAAGAAAATGTCCACATACTCAAAGTCCATGTACAAAAACGTTAAGGGATATTGAAAAACGTTCACTAATTTGAGAAAAATGTTCATAAATTTGTAAAAAAAAGTTCACAGATTTGGAAAGCTTGAGGAATTTGAAAAACAATTACAAAAAATAAAAAGATTACTAAAGTAATAAAATTTCACAAATTTCTAACAAGTTCATGGATTTGAAAAGTTCATTTAATTTTGAAAAAAGTTTAGAAAAATTTGAATTTTGGGTATAAGTTTCATTAGTTCGAAAAAGAGTTCATTGAATTTGAAAAACAATTCATCTGTTTTGAAAAAAATAAAAATGGAAAAATTCATCAATTTTGGAAAATGACCATCGAACTTGAAAAAAATGTTCATAAATTTTCAGAAAAATCATCAAAATTAAAAGTAATTCATTAATTCTGGAAAAAATAATTGATTTTGAAAATTTCATCAAACTTTCAAATAGTTCATCAATTTTGTAAAACTTCACAAAATTTTATACAAGTAATTCAAATGTTTTAAAATTTTCATTGATTTGGAAAAAAGTTCATGGATTTTGAATAAAAAGTTCATCCATTAAAAATCACGCATTTAAGAAAAACAAAAAAAGAACAGAAAAACAGAAGAAAAAAAAAAGAAAACTAGCTTAACCATATGGATGGAACTAAGTGGGATCCCGTTTGCACTGTCAAACTCCAGTCCCCAATAGCGGCGAGGCCATCACCGCCCATACCACATCGGCGGCAGTTGAGGAGAAGCCAGCAGGATCGTCTTCAAGCTCTATTAGGGATTGCGCCGGCTTCTCTTCCTTTTCTATGTCCGGCTCCTTTTATTTTATTGAATCCTATGAGTTTGTATGTATTTTCAGATTTATTCCCTTCCTTGCTTCACGTGGAAAAAATATTGTAATCCGCATTAGAAGGATTCTAGTTTGGCATTCAAAGTTAGGATTATCTCAAAGGCATTCAGATGGTCCATTCCTTGTAGAAAATTCCAACTTAGATAAGGATAGAAGTGGATATAAAATGATGTTTTTATATCTGCATATCATCTATACTATATACTATCTATACCACTATATAGTGTACAAGTTTTGAATGAATCTAGAATAGCAATCCTGATCGTTGGTGCTCTCAATCTAACGGTTGGGAGCAGTGGGATTCGCATGAACAGTGGCTGCTCCAAACCCATGTCTGATATTTTTAGAATTCGCTGTGTGACCCACCATTTGACCATGCTCTGGATCTTTCCACTATGGGCTGGACTACACACTTGCTCCTTTAAATTGTTTAATTCGTACTACCTGGCTACATGCATGCATCGATCGCTTCACCAGAGACTGGCCTGTGAGCCTAGCATTGCAATGTTGTATGCATGGTGAACTTTTTGATTTTCTTATTATTTGAAACAAGTAGTAAGGTACCTAGGATAATTAGAATGAGAAAAAAATGTGCAAATAACCTATGAAATAGTACGTTTTGACTTTTTTATTTTCTTAGCTGACATGAGATAGAGAGGGTGAAAATTTATAATTAATCACACTTCTTCTTTTCACATCATTTTTCTCCAAAAAGAAAGTTTAGTATGAGTCCAATAAACAGAAGGACTTCCTAAACAATTTTTATATA
Source organism: Aegilops umbellulata (assembly GCA_032464435.1). Lineage (NCBI taxonomy): Eukaryota > Viridiplantae > Streptophyta > Magnoliopsida > Poales > Poaceae > Aegilops > Aegilops umbellulata. The sequence continues at coordinate 556,852,599 of CP136060.1, forward strand.
TATAAAAGGGCAAAGATTATATCTAATGTTTCATACAAAGAAAATCATTGTACTATGTTTATTGGGGGAATAGTTGTTATCTGGCCTTGCGAAGCCCAAAAATGATTCCACAAATGTCTATTGGATATCTCCATTTGAAGCTTCTATCAAAATTTTATCATAGTATGTGTGCTTTAGTTTTTTACACTAATTTAGTACCATGCTTATACGTAATCAGCTGACGTGCAAAGCACGTACAAATTACTAGTACTATATAGTGTATCAGTTTTGAAAGTTTGATTTCATGCATCAAAATGCATTCCTGACCGTTCATTGAGCTCCATCCAACGGCTTATAATGCAGGGATTCGCTGCTACAGTAGCATCAGTGCTATCTGTGTCACTCTAGAAGCATCTAGGAGTGTGTGTTAGCACCGAGTAGCGACCACATTGCATGTCAGTTCTTTGGAGCGAAACAGGATCACACCATGTCGCCTGGAGCAGTGCAAATTGTTTTACTAAAGATGCCCGCAGAGCTACGTGGCACGTGTGGTTGGAGACACAAGTGGGATCTGTACCACTAAGTCTGATACGAGGTGAAAAATAAGAATAAAAAAAGGTAAACTAATCAAACCAGTGCATAGCGCACATATGAACCTGTCTCACGTGCAATTCTGGGTGGAAAGTTGTAGTGAATGCTACAGTAAAACATAGCCATAGGTAGAGGAGGCACTACCTGAACCTAGGTACGTACATACATATGAACCTGTTTTTTAAAAATGCATTTTGAACGTGTGTTAAAATGTGAAAAAATACCAAATAAAATTTCACGCATAAATCTTCGCAATATATATGCGCGATACAAAGTTTTACGAAAAAATGTTTTTTTATTTTGCCTCCGCATAAAAGACAAATTCCAGTGCTTCTAAGTAGCATTTTACGACATGTTGTCTTGTCTTTTTCGCACATGCAAAAAATATTGTTTTTCCGTGGAAGTTTCTGTGCACAGATAGAACATGGAGATGTACACGGGCAGCTTTTTAATTTATATTTTTGAGGATTTAGAAATGTGTTTCCAAGGCGAGTTCATATGTACCCTGGTTCATTTATATATTTTCCGCAATGGGTACCCTAATTTTTGTGCAAATTACATATTCATGTGATAGTTACTGTCGTAAACGTGACAAGCTTTCTTATGCTAATTCCGAGTATTTTCTTTATGCTTCAATACATGCACAATGGTCATTTGTCTTGAATCATTTCTCCAGGCATTTTCATGACTTGTTTTCACCGAAATCACTTTGCAACGTAAAGACGCGCATTGCGCGTGCACGCATACTAGTATCAAGTAATACACTGAATCTTCCGTTCAACGGATTTAACCCATTACCCATGTTATTTCTAGGGCTTAGAAGATGGTTCTAATGCTTCATCAAAGAGCAAAAATCTTATCAAGAAGGACATGTATAAGGATGCACCAATATGGATGTGTTGATAATGGCTCAGGTAAGCTTCCTTTTGTGATTTCTTTTGCCCTTCTGTAATAAACATGCGCATCATTTAAATAGCTATATATTGACGAAAACAATGTGAGATCTGTAAATGTCCCAAGAGAGGTTAGGTTTGACAATTTTACACACTGAGAAAAAAATTGTTGAATAAGATCGATATTGATCATTATTATCAGCGACTTTCCATCAAGGAAATTAAAAGAAACATTTATTGTTATATATACGGGCCCCTAGGCTCTTTTTTTGCCCCGGGCCCCCGAAATCTCAAGACTGGCCCTGATAATGAATATTCAGCCAGCATATTACACTTGTGTGGATCATGGCCTCCAACCTCTCCTGTATAAATACTCCTCCTTACCCTTAGCAAAGGAAAAAAAGATAGCAAGAAAAACTATTGTTCACTAGTCCACGGCACGTGCTTTGCACGTTATGGCAAAATAGAAGTGACACGAATATTACATACAACATAGTACACATGTTCTGACGGTGCACATGCTTTCCATATTATGAAGTGTGCATCGGTAAAGTTGTTGCTTTGTGATCATGAGGTTATTGATTTGAGTCTTGAAAACGGCTTCTGACATAAATGTTGAGAAAGATTGGGTACCAAGAAAATTTAAATTGTCAGATCCTTTCCGAATTCTGTGCAAGCAAGTGCTATGCACCGAGCTGCTCCTTTTTAGGAATATTACACTACATAAAGGTGAGCATTTAACTATCTCAAAACCTGCAATGGGCCATGTGTATGTACACTAATACCAACGTTGTTGTATGCTTTGAATTTCTGGAACACAAATATTATGTGTACTTGCCCAGGGTTTTGAATAAACAAATACTTCCTCCATTCAGAATTACTTGTCAAAGAAATGAACATATATAGACGTATTTTTATTTTGGATACATCTATTTTTATCCATTTCTGTGACAAATAATTCCGGACGAAGGGAGTAATAGTCTGTACTTGATATTCACTTTCTTAAGGGGTACAACAGCAATAGAGCTATTTTCATTTTTTAAGGGGGCTAATTAATTTTGTTTGTTTTTTAAAGGTCATGATTGTTCCATAGCTTTGGTCGGGTAATCATGTACTGTTTGTAGTAGTGTACCCGACTCTTCTAGGCGAGTCTAGGGCATGAGAGCAGTCCAGGTTGCATCCTGATTGTTTTCTTTTACAATCTCTTCATCCCGTTACTGACTCCTGATTCATCACGTGAAGAGAAAACAAAGTCAATGGCCCACTATTGTGTTGTTCTCTCGTCCGCCATCCCCCGCTTCACCATGCTCCCTTGCTCCAGGCTTCTTCCCTGCTGCTGCCTTGCTTCCGCCGCATGCCATCTTCTTGCCATGGCGCTTCCCACCCACTCCCACAAACCGTACTACTCTTCCTCTCAGCCTGATCCATCCTCAGGAAAGACCCCTTTGCTCCACCTGGCACCACCGGATGGAGCTCCTGATGTTGGTTGCGGGGCGCCATGCCGGTGCTCCTGGTCGTGTGACGGCGTTGTCGATCTCAGACATGGACAGAAGTTGCCGCTGCTCTTTGTGGTGTCTAAGTGCTTGAAGCCACCACGAAGGGGCAATAAATGGGCATGCTGGAGCGAGGGTGCTGGGGGCTTCGAAGATTTAGTTGGAGCAACAAAGAAGAAAACTGGAAGATCGTGCAAAAAACTCTTACTGTTTTCGTTCCTAATGTAATTTGCATGTTTCTTTGATGCTCAATCATAAGAGTTAATTTAGCATTTGTTTCCAAAAAGTGTGGTGTTTATTATTTTCCAATTTATCCCCGTTCTAATTCCGTATAGACCGAGGCTCATGTTCTTGTTCCTGCAGGTGGATCGATGGATTTGAAGTTCAGTAAGCTAGAGAGATGGATTAGGACCCGGGAGAATGGATTTTAAGTTCAGTAAGGCTAGAAATATGTTACCGGACTCCCGGTCAAAGAGAGCAGAGGGAGAAACGGGATGCTTCTAGGGGCCAGGTCGTGAGGAGACAGATCAGACAACAGACTGCTGGGCACGTGGGTGCGAGCGAAGTTTCTAGAGCTAAGCTCCAAGAGAATGTATACCGTCCGATTCAGTGTATCAACGGCTTAAAACTCAGGGATTCGCTGATGTTTATGCCGTTGGATGCAGCAGTATCAACGGCTAGCATTCAAACTTATTCCTACACTATATAGGAGTATAGATATAGAAATTCATAAATGTAGGCAAGAACCACAAATGAACAAAGGGGAAGGTGAGGAAAGATCTCAGAGGTTTGTTGTAATGACATACACATGGGAATTGGAAACACATATCACTCAATCTCATGCCTATTGGAAATATGCCCTAGAGGCAATAATAAAATGGTTATTATCATATGTCCAGTTCAAGATAAATGTTTATTATTTATGCTAGAATTGTATTGTCTGGAATCTTAAATAACTTTGTGAATACATAAACTACACCGTGTCCCTAGTAAGCCTCTACTAGTATAGCCCGATCAAACATGGTTATGGTTTACTAACCATAGACATGAGTTGTCATTTGATAAAGAGATCACATCATTAGGAGAATAAATGTGATGGACGGACCCAATCATAAGCTTAGCATCATATCATTTAGTTATTTGATATAGCTTTCTTCATGCCAAGTATATGTTCCTTCGACCATGAGATCATGCTACTCCCGGATACTGGAGGAACGCCTTCTGTTCTATCAAACGTCACTTCGTAACTGGTTGATCATAAAGGTGCTCTACAGGTATCTCTGAAGGTGTCTGTTGGTTTGCGTGGATCGGGACTGGGATTTGTCACTCCATGTAACAAAGAGATATCTATGGGCCCTCTCGGTAATACAACATCATAAGAAGCTTCATGTGTCTAATGAGTTTAGTCACGGGATCTTGTATTATGGAACGACTAAAAAGACTTGCCGGTAACGAGACTGAACTAGGAATGGAGATACCGACGATCGAATCTCGGATAAGTAACGTATCGCCGGACAAAGGGAATTGCATACAGGATTGACTGAATCCTTGATATCGTGGTTCAACTGATAAAGATCTTCGTTGAATATGTAGGAATCAATATGGGCATCCAGGTCCCGCTTTTGGTTATTGACCGGAGAGAAGTCTCGGTCATGTCTACATGATTCTTGAACCCATAGGGTCGCACGCTTAACGTTTGGTAGCACTATGGTAGTATTGAGATATTAATAGTGGAAGTCCGAAGGTTGTTTGGAATCTTGGATGGAATCCAGGACATCACGAGGAGCTCCGGAATGATCCGAAGGTAAAGATTTATATATGAAAAGTTGTTGTCGGTGTTCCGGTAAAAAATCCGTTTTTTCTCGGTATTGTACCGGGAAGTCGGGTTCCAGAGACTTCAGAAGGGGTCCGGAAGTCCTCAGAGGGTTCCACCACATCCCATATAGTAGCATGGGCTGTAGGGGGGTACCCTGGCCTTAGTAGGCCAGGGGCACCGGCCCGTACAAGGCCCATGCGCATGGGGAAGGGAATACCCTAATGAGGAGGCCTTCTTGTTATTAATCTTACGTCGAGATTCGTGTGGATATTTTCTTTATCTTTTTTCTTTTCCTCTTTGTGCTTGATTCGCTCGTGTTTCAACCTCCTTTAAAAAAGGCGTATTGGCCGGATGTGTATATACGAGACATATATTGATCCGCACTCCCACAAGTTATACGAACGAACACAGTAAATAATAAATTATGTTGATACATTCTTGACTTCACAATCTCTATATAAACAAGAGGATAACAAGCCCTTATCCATACTGGGATCAAATGTTGTTCCATCCACACATTTTACCTAGCACAGGAAGCAGAGCAAGAGCTTTGCTAAGAGCGGTTGACGGGAGGTCCGCCGCCAAACGGATTGTCTGCGAGCACAAGCATCCAGCAAATCGACAGTTATAAACTTCTAGACTAGTACAAATAACACAAGAATTCTTTTATAATTGATTTTTGCAAGGTGTGGACCACAATCAAACGGCTTGACTAACAATTCGTACAACAATATAATGGTCCAATAACACAAGAGAAGTGTCATATAAGTAGTTCGTATTTGTTTCCTGAAGCAAATTGGATGTGAACTGAGTAAGAAAAGCAAAATTATATGTACTCACGGCTGCCAAAGGTAGGGCCCCCGTCTTGGAGGTTGCTTTGAGCAGCTGCAGGAGCACCACTGCCACTGACATTGGAAGCGCCAGGGGATTGAGTGTCGCCAACAACACTGGGAAGACCAGGTTCAGGTGTGCTTTGAGCAGCAGGAGAGGCCAAGAGCGGAGAGACAACTGGTGTTGTGGTCGCCATTGTCGTTGATCCCCAAGGTCGCTCTTTCCCTCCTTCAGGAGTAGTTGGCTGGACGAGGCACCAGAACTACAACCCTTAATGTCTGCATATATAGTGTGCATCGTCCAATGGCGGGTGGCATGAGGGGTCATTCATTGAGCGGTTAAAAGTCAAAAACTTATCACAATCCCAGTGGTTAGATGGAGCAATCTCATCACGGTACTTTACTGGATTTTCAGTATCACACTATGTCATGTGTGACAAAACTGAGCTAGCTTGTATGGACTAGTTCTTGTGCTGATTCATAAACAGAAGAAAAGAGTTGAGCACAGCTTGGTTGGAACACAAGATTTCTTGTAAAATTCAGATTCATGTGTTTCAACTTTCTGAGAGAAGGTGAGAAGCTTTCCGCACCTACTTATTCAAAGATAAGCTCTTCCTAGGAGTTGTTCACCATACCTTAAAAAAAAACTTCATATTGGCTTTCCGTGTATCTGCTTAGTTCAGTCCCTGAGTTCGACTACTCTGTTTCTGGTGGCTTGCGAACGATTACAGGGGCTTATAAAATGATTCGTGTGACTCATGATTTGACAAACGCATACCATGAAAACTACTTTAGTGATTCAACCTGGGAATTACTAACCTGTCAAATCAATTATAAATATAATTATGTATCCAAAAGCAACAGGTATTGATATTCAGAGAGAGTGTCAGACAATGTCTCAACCAACTTACCAACTTCTTCCATTTGGAGTGTTGACTCAGAAGTTCAACCCCACACCCACACCCGCACCCATTCACAAAGCGAGGTCTTGCTCACAAATCCATACTACGGATCAAGCTAAAACACTCGCATAAAGCAATTTCAGTCTAGCTAGCTACCCAGGATGCTCTTATTTATCCATCGACCCTCTTCTCGGTCTTCCCCAACACACACGCCACTACAGGAAAATCAAAAGCAGTCGTGTATCTAGATGTAAGCTGAGTGTAAATTCACGCGTACCCGGCTTATAAGCCGATACGCCAAGTATAAAAAGGCGAAAACACTACAAAAAATATGACCTCGGTTAATAAGGCCATAAGCCGAGCATGACAGAAATTATGCTCGGCTTATAGGAAACACACAGACATATACCACAAAAAGAGCACGACTTAGGTACCCAACCCGGTAAAGGTTCATGCCACTTGGCCATCATCTCTACTCCTAATCTCTACTCCTAATGGACGACTTGGTGAATAGTTCACGCGGTTTATTTTCGCTGGGTTTTTTTCGTCATCCTCCCACCTCCGTTTTATTTTCGTCATCCTCCCACCTCCGTTAACTCGCTATCTTTCTGCGAAAAAAACCGGTGCCAAAAAAAACCCAACGATCGCTCCTCTTCATGTTGATTTTTTTACCCTTATAATAAAAACTTTCCTAACCTTTTCAAAGTTTCCTAACTAGACACGTTATAAACGGGCAGGAATTGATAGTACGTTACCAATCAATCGTAACGTAGATGGAAACAAATCGAACGAATCGTAACAATAATTAGGCCGACTATTACATACCAAAAGATCTCCATACCAAACATAGGTACGTCAATTCGCTTCCTTCCCTTCCCTTCGTCCCTCAGTCCCACGCTCGCGGCGCTGAAGTGGCGGCGAAAGGCGATGGCGGCGGCGTCACTGATGGCGGCGAGGACAACACGTGGCAGCCCCCGAAGCATGAACACGACCGCACCTCGGGCCTGCCGTCTGCCAAGATATGGGTGAGTTCTCGTGCTGCCCACCCTAAACCCTCACGTCCTACAAATTCCTCAACCCCTACCGTCTCGATCCCGTCCTCACTCTGATCCGGAGGACGATGCACCTCCGGCCGATCGACAATGGAGGTTCGGGATCCTTCCTCTCAGCACCGGCTCCTAGAAGAATCAGCGGCGCGCCACGCCGATCGAACCCCGTCGAGATCACTAGCCAAGATTGCTAGTCTGAAGTTTTTTGTAAACAAAGTGAAGAGTGGGACAGGATCTGCACTTGTGCTAATATAACATATACTTGTGCACGTGCAGGTTTTGTTTTAAAAATCCAATTTGTTTATCCTTTTGTTGCTGATATTCGTGGATTGAAGGGACTGTGTGACAAGGTGAAAGAGCTAATAGCTGTAGTTTTACACCAATGCAATTTGTTTTGTTTCAGTATTGGACATGGCGTGTGAAGGACACTTGTATTGTTGTTGCTTGATCCTATCCACACCCACCTCAGCTTCTTACGATCCGATCGGAGTTATGTTCTCAAATCCTTACTCGTGTTTCATCTTCTTTTGGTTTTCTTAGGTCCGTGGCAGCAGCGGCATCCATGCATGGTTATGAGCTATATCACTTCGATAGCTACAAGTTGCGGAAGGCACTTCGATAGCTACAAGTTGCGGAGGTTCGGGATCCTTCCTCTCAGCACCCACTACTGGAAGAATGAGCAGCGCGCCATGCCGATCAAACCCGGTTGAGATCACTCGCCAAGATTGTCATTCTAAACATTTGTGTAAACAAAGTGAAGAGTGGGACAGGATCTGCACTTGTGTTAATATAACATATACTTGTGTAGGTGCAGGTTTTGTTTTAAAAATCCAATATGTTGATCCTTTTGTCGCTGAAAATTGTTGCTGGTGCAGGTGTTGCTTGATCCTATCCACCCGTCTTAGCTTCTGAGGATCCGATCGGAGTTAAGTTCTCAGACCCTTATTCGTGTTTCATCTTCTTTTGGTTTTCTTAGGTCCGTGGTAGCAGCGGCATCCATGGTCGTGGGGCTGGAGTTTTTCTTTGCTCCCATCTTTGTTGCCCTGGCCTTACCACCCCCACACCTATCATTCTCATTTTGCTTACTGTTTGTTTTGGGAAGATCAGGTTACATCTACATCTCGTTCTACTTCTATACTTGTTTACCTGATTACTTGATACATAATTTCACATGGGTAAACTTATAATATTTAGTCCGGTTTAGATGATGAAATCAGCTGGAGTATAGACGGGGCTTATACAGATTTTTTAGGAGAAGACTACCCCAATTGTGGCATTGGTCGTAATTAATCTGGTGTTCTTCAGCTGAGTGACATTATTTCATTTCGGGAAGCACTAGCTGGAATCAGACGCCTATTTTTTAATGTTTGCTGCTTATTCCTTCTGGTATAATCAATGTTTTCTAATTGAACAGAAGTTTTATGTGATAACCTTCCAGAATAGAGTGCCATGCAAAGATGACTTTTTTTGACTTCTCAAGGAGAATACGCAGATTAACTTTCCATGAGTAGTCTTCTATTGTTAACTAAAATTATTTAATTCTTATGCACATGGATAATATTAGAACTTCGAAGTGATCAAATTATATGCTTTCGTATGCAAGATTGTAAACTAACCATTGCATACACATCTTATCTCCAGATTTTCAGTTTGTGCTTGTCTAATGAAAAATTAATTCCCTTTGGATTTGGGAGCAGTATATGCCGAGTTTCTGTACGTGCCAGAGTCAATGTTTCCTTTAAGGTGAGTTTAAAAGTTCAATTTTAGGGATTAGCTTTTCGGTGACAGTTCTCTGTTTTATACTCCGAACTGCGTTGATATATTGGTCTGATCTTTTGTTAACCGGCTTTACTTTCGGAATCGGCTCTGATAGGAATTCTCATCTTGACCAAGTTTAGCAACATAGTTCTTGAAATTTGATTACATAAAATTATATGAGAAATCTTCATGAAAGAATACATCTTCAGTCATTTGACATACAAGGCCCAATCATTATATAATTATTTCTGGGGTTTTAATACTCGGTTTTACTTTTGGATATATCCATTTGCTAAAACGACACATAGAGTGAGAAATATTTTAAGTTGGACAAATGTGCATTGCATCTTCTACAACAACAGATCCTCTTGTTGGGATTATATATTAAGTGCTAATACATGTGCACCGTTATTGTTTCTATTGCTAATGTACTGATTTTATCAAGTGTAACATGAGGCTCACTGGATTGCGTTGCCGGATGTGGCATCACTTTTCATGCTCTGGCCCAGTTTTGCATTGGCATGAAAATCTCGTTTCAAATTTTACCACACCATGTACAAACTTATCTTGCATGGACCCTCTTGTTTTGCTTATTCTAGATGTATGTCTTTTTCCATTTTATGCATGTTGCATATAATAATATACTTAAATTATGTAATAATATATAGTTTTTGATAGATGTAGCAGTAACACATATGAACAATATGAGGTTGATGCATAAAGTGGTTTGTCATGGGTGTGTTGATCGTAATACTATACATAAATATATCGAGTTATGACATTATTTATCTTTTCACATCAGATTTTGTATTCTGTGCCACTGTATCGTCATTTTAAATATTTTGTATGAGGATAACACTTTCGATGAAAATTAATTAGTTTTCATATTGTTTCGACGGAAATTAGGTGTCATATTGCTCCATACAAACCTGAATAAGCTAAAAGGAAGTCAGTTATACTACCGATCTGGCGATGAAGAAAGTTTACCTAATTCCTTTTTTTGACGGAAATATTACTTTATTAACTCAAATAACGGTTACATCATCTGTTAGGAATTTATCAGAAAGCTAGGAGGTGCCTCGGCCCAAATAGAAGGGCGTTCACACATCACCATTTAGCTAATTCATGAGCTACTACATTGGACTCTCCAAAACAACGCTCAACTGTAACCTTCCTGAAATCACAAGATATTCCTGCAATCATCTAACATTGGCGCTTCGAATGGCCTTCACTGAGCTTTAGTGCATCCACCACTGTGCTATTGTACATCCTTACCAGTTTAGCTCAACCCAAACTTAGGGCCAGCTTCAATACTTCAAAAAGTGCGGAATGTTCAACCTAGCTGTAGAAGCAGTGATGAAGCGTCCCTTATGATCTCTGATAATTGCTCACAAGCACCGGAGTTTATTCCAACAAAAAAAGAAGCATCGACATTTGGCACTAGATGCCCAGCTAGGGCTGAAGTCAAGACCTTTCCTGCAGCACACGCGTAGTTTAGGGCGAGTGCCATGATCTCGGGAACTGTTCTCTCTAGCGTTTGCACCTTCTCTCCTTTGACAAACTCTCTCCATTGCCACCACAAATACCAACATGTTATAACTATTAATTCCGGTAGTTCGACCTGGCCCATATATGGTTTCTCATGAGCACCATCGCAAAAGTAGGAAATCAATAACAACCGCACCTGATCGATCCACCTCAGCAGCCAACTGGATCTATGTGCTTATTCCAAGAGCCTCCCAAATCCAACTTGATGGACCCACCTGATTGAAGAAAGTTACCTAATTCTAATGTTGAGTTCCTGGAGAATCTACTTGACGGTTCGGAGTCGAAGACAAACGTGCTACCACAATCTCTAGCATGTCCACGGATCAACGTGAATTAGTTGTTAGGCTCTACAAAAACATCATGTCTATCAATGATGCCGAGTGTTTAGAGTAAGTATCATTTACAAGTATGTAATGTGCCAGTATACATTATTATGATTCTTACCATCCATTTTTCAGGAAGGAATGGGTGCGAAGCTCGACACCTCATGCAATGGGTTTATGTCCCAAAAAACTTCTGGGCATACTTAACATGGAGCAAGCTATGGATAAAGCATCACCGTGCGTATACTAGCATGTGACGAGGTATTGTTGTTCATAGACCCTCCCGTACACGTCATGGATCTATAATTTTGTATGAGTAGTTATCATAATTAGGCATTCAAAATCATTAGTATCAACATGTTTCTAAATTGTTTTTCTTAGTCTGCCCATGTTGTTAGATTCAACACGAGATCAATAGTTCTGCGTGAACCCTTTGATTTTTGGCATGTGATAGACAACAACATCTCATCGTGCAACTTCATAAGTAAGATCTTTTGTCCATTGTTGTCATGGTTTATTGTTTCTAATAGCTACCACTTGTAGATTCATATTTGAGATGCATTCATAGTCGCCAGAGGTCAAAACTCTAAGACATTTAGTGGAATTTTTACAAAGATTTGCGAGGGAATTCAATGTCACACTCGAAATAAAGCAACCCGGCTAGAATTCCGATATATCTAGATGACAACGGTTATTTCCACCTGGTATTCCAACAAGCACGGACTGGTAAATTAATACATCTCATTATCATAACATTCAAAATACAAGCATTTAATTTTGGTATCACTGCATTCACGATTAATATTAATTTAGGAAATTGTAGGGATGTGTCTGGTTATTTTGCCTTTTATTTTATACTCTGGTGGATTGGTTTGTCCGGGTTGCATTGTGAGTATTCTCCGTTACACATTTTAAGACATTCGATGTGAAGTATTCGGGCTAACTATATATTGCTTCTGCAGGATGGGTATGAGTTGAGGAAGAAGTTTTTATTATACTTTTGCAAATATCATGTGAATGAAACTAAATGTAACATTCCTGATATTGTGCAAGAATTTCTTAAGTGCATCAAGTAGATCTTAATTTGTAACAAACTTTTAGTTGGATCATCACTCTATGTATACATTGTCAATTTGTCTTTTTTATTAATTTGCATTGCAAGTGTAGTGGACTTTAAGTATTACAAGATGTTGCATGTGCTTTTTTTCTTTACATGTGAAATTTAACATGTATTATGTTTATATAACTCCATTAAAATATTTCAATAGCCCGTAGCAACGCATGGGCATTCTACTAGTGAAGGTAGTTGACAGCTCAGGGACGGTGTTGCTGATAAGCCAAGTGTATTGTAAGGCCTTGGGATGGCAATGGGGCTCCGAAACCCGTGCCCCCCCCCCCCCCCCCGGTTATTATCGAAAAAGGGTTTCCTCCCGCTTTGTATACAAAGCAACCAACCGAGACACCCAACGATAGGTGCTGGGGCGGAAGTAGCACAGTCACGCCCAAAAGAAATGAAAGAGAAAATACAAGAGAAACAAATGCCAACAACGGCGGATCGACAAAAAACGAAGAAGCCTCGTGGCCGCTGCAGCCACCGGAGATCGCCCACCAAGCTCCAAGCCTCCGAAGCGTCGTACCAATCAACACCTCGAAGAAGGGACGCGGCGATGACGACGCTGCTGCCAAGGGTTTCCCCCGGTATGCGGTGAGGAGAGAGGAATGGTAGCCCCGATGCCCTCCAGGAAGTTCTAGCGGCACCCTCAAGCGCCACCGCGTCGGTGTCGGCCAAGCCAACAGGGATTTCTCCCGATCCCAACCTTCACCTCGGGCACTCCGGAGCTCGCCACCAAACCGACAACCACCCTGCGCCAACCCGGACATGAAGCTTCCCATGTTGTCTCACCACGGCACCGCGAAGCATGGCCTGCACAATGAAGAAGAGGAGCCGGGACTAGGGCAGCAGCACCGTCGGCACGCGGGAGGGCCCCACCTCCACCATCGACGAAGGTAGCTGACCGGACGCAATAGCAGGAACATACCAGGCCCGTGGCCGCACAGGCTCGGCTGGGATCTCCGAGGCCCGTAAAGTTCCCGCCTTCGTGCTGCAGCCGGCACGCCGTCGGCGCCGCCGCCCCTGTCCAAGCCGCTCCCCTGCCTCCCCGCACAGAGAGCCGCCAAGTGGAAGCACCACCACCGCGAGCACCGTCGGCCACCACCACCAGGTCGCCGGACCGCCACCGGCCGAGTCGCACCACCGCCGCACGCCCGCGACGTAGAGGAACCATCGCAGCTGTCGGGAGCCCGAAGCCGGACCCCAGCCGCTGCCCACACCGCCCGTGGCCCGCGCCGCCGCCCACACCACCCGTGGCCCGCGCCGCCTGGCCAGATCCGCCGCTGAATCACGCCCATGCACGCCCCACCAGGTAGCCGCCGCGCCACCACAAAGCACCAGCGGGCAGACACGCCAGCACCACCAGGAGCTCTCGGATCCGCGCCGCCGAGCCCCGCCACAGCCCGACACCTCCCGCAGCCTACCATCCCGCGCCGGCCAGGAGCTCCGCGAGGAGGAGAGGGAGCGACCCCGCCGACGTCCACGCCGACCGAGCTTCGCCCGGCGGCACCCCTAGGCGGTGGCGAGGGAGGAGGAGGCAGGAGGAGGAGAGGCTGGGGGCGGAGCTAGGTTTCCCCGGCCCGCTCGTGGGAGCGGCGGCGGGGGTGGGGGAAAGGGGGCCCGACGGGTTATTACCCTATTAGGGGAGGGGGTGAGCGTGTTTCTATCCCCACGGGGCTGCTGCTGGGTAAATTATAAAACCTGGCTCTTTTAGCGAGTTCAAACCCATTCCAGCAGTACCCAAAGCCGAAACCCGCCATACCCATGAAACTACTAACGTATGGGCCCTGGAATAGACATGAACCGGCCAAAACCTAGCATCCCACTTATCCGCCCAAGTTTTTCAGTTCATCCCACGCCTCCAGCTGCCACTTCCACACGACCAGCCCAGGCGTCCAGCGCCCCAGCCCCAAATCCACACCCCCTCGCTCCCGCACCACACATAACCCTAGTGCTTCTCCTCCCACCGCCACCGCTCGACCTGGGGTCCATCTCATAGCCGCCCTCCCTGCACGCTTCCTATCATCAACCTTCTGCACCGGCGTCATTCCCTCCACCGAGCCTCCTCGATTCCTTCCTCTCCCCAAGGATCCGAACGGGTGACAAACTCACCAAGTCACCATGGTGGCGTCCTCACGTCCCAAGCCAGGAGAATGGGCGTTGCCGCCGCTGGCTGCAGCAGCCCGTCACCCTCCTCTCTCTACGTGGTGGAGGCAGAGCTGGTCATGGTCTTCATGGAAGAGGAGGCCGAGGGTGTTCCAATCCCATCCCCAAGCATCCACATCCAACTCCAACATCCGCAATAAGTCAAAACTAGGTGAGCAGCCTAGTCTTGCACGATCTGAGATGTTGAATCTATGTTTGTATGCATATTGACAACACTAGTGTCTAGTATGGAATTTTGTATATAATTTTGTGTGAATGGATGTTGACCGCTTGCAGGGACAGGTTCCCCACGGGTACAGAAAACCCGAGGATTTTAGGGGATGTCAAAAAAATAGGCCCCGTGTACGCGGATGGGCTTGCAGTTTTCTCGCAGGGACGTGGATGGGCATGCAAAACCAGGTGGGTTTCGTCCCTGTTGCCATCTTGAGTAAGGCCCCATATGCGGTACCATTCTAAACATAAACCCTAGGGTCCATTTCCAGAATAGAAACACATACAAAGCCGACATAAGCATGAATTCATATCGTACATGCACTATCATATGCAACAGCTTTACAAATCGAATATCACAACAATTCCACTGCCAAAGAGACATCTCAAATCTTTATCGGAAAAAAGAGACATCTCAAATATATAGCTACGGGCGCGCACGCGCACACACACATCATACAAGTGCGAACATTCAAAATTATTACACAGAGAGGCTACGTGGTCCAACATACATCATCACAGCGGAAGACCCACACGGTCTGAGTACAGACAAGACCAAACGATGTATAAGAGCTGGGAAAACATATCAAAACTAGACACAACTACTTTTGATGAAGTCATGACTCACCTACTATTGGCTAGTAGCAATGGACATGGTACAATTCCAGGCTCCTTGTATACCATCCTTACTCTTACTTGTGCATCTGAACAAGGGGTTTACTCTCCTTCCCACACAAAAAATGTGTCATTATTTTCTTATCTCCTCAAGTACTCGTAGAAATTGGAAGTATTGGGAAGCACTCAACAATACGTTGACAAGTAGCAATAGAGACGTTGTAGAACCCATGGGATTTCATCAAGTACATTTGCCAGATCATGTTAAATGAGGGTAGTTTTACGAGAGTGCTCTGAGGAACTCCTGGAATAAGATAGGGATATTGTTGCCCATATGTCTATATTTTTAGCAGCAACGGATTTGCTTGTGATGTCATGCATTGTTATGTGTTTTTACGAGATAGTGAAAACATGTGTGGTCCTCTATTGTTCAATGGTGATGATTAGGAAATCGGATCAATGTTGTCTCCCTAGCTAGCGGCTTGCAAAGATTATTAATTCTGTGCAGGTAGAGGTGATACAATTCAGCTCTCGATAAATAATTGGTCTAAGTAGACTATATATGTGAGCAACATTTCTCCCCTGCACTCCTTTGGAAAAGATAAACCAATCACTATTGAAGTAGCCAAGGAACATGGTCACTGGATGTCTAGTGAAATTTAGCGATTCATACACATTGCCACTGTCAACGCCTCCAATGACAACAACCGCACTCTCCATTGTCTTGGGCTGGAGCAAAAACCTAGTAGGCACAACTAAGAGAACCGACACTTTCTCCAGGCATAGGTGAAGAGAATTTTATACTTCATGGAAATATTTAGCACAGAAATCGCAAGGGCAGAACAAGGCAACACAACTTGCATAATCCAAAAGATCAAATACGACACAGACCAACACTTTACTACAATAACTACGACATGAACAACAACTTGAGAATATTACCTCCCATCTATGACAGTACAGAGTACCATAAAAGCGCTCAAAAATAAATGTAGCTACATCGATGAATAAAGTGATAACCATCATCTGCTCTGTTTTCAGTTGACACTGTCAAGAATCTAATACATTTTCATCATTTCGGGTCCACACCACTAAAGAACTTCAAGTTACACCCTTTGTATAAACAAAATGATGCCAACTGATGTTGAGTTATACCCGCCCTTTCGTCTAGATACAGTAACCACCGCCGTAAACTCTCTTTCACCACATCAGACCTCTAGAAAAATATAAGAGTTTTTTTGACACTAGTATGGGATGGAGTGAGTACATGTTTGGTTAGCCAAGAATGTTGGACAAACAACAGCACACAGAAGTCCGAATTCCTTTCATCGGTATGATATTCAGTGCTACCAGTGGAAAGCAGTTAGTTCAGCAGTAAGATTCTACCAAGGAAGAAAATATGCAAGCCAATGATACAATAGTCATTGGCAGTTACTCAAAATTCAACCAATTCACTCAAAGAAAAAGTGAAAAACTGCGCGTACAATTGATAAATGCTATCCAATCCTGCATTCCCTCTTACATCCTAGGGCATTTCTTACAATTAAATCATGTCCTGAACTCCAACACCATTTACAACTATCAAAAATGTGACATGACTGCTGAATCATCACTTTTGCCACCTCAACCACTACAAGAAAGAACACTAACATCTCAGGCATTGAGACATGGGAAGAGAAATAAAACAATCTCATCCACCCAACACTTCACTGCCATCTTTCCATCCATGCCAGGGATGACAATGCGTCCTTCCACATCCCAACATAGCCGGACAATACAACTTTGAGTTGGAGTCAGGGGGTACATTTCTCTGATTCTAGTTCTTCAAGGCGCAAGTTAAATGGCATTAGAGTTGCAGTGAAAGCTAAACTGAGAAAAGCGTTCAGCTATCAAAAGTAGACATTCTCCTGTCAATTTATTAGTGGAAGGCAGTGACATTCGACATTGATGCCTGAGGCAATGTGGAGCACTTTTCATATACAGTAATCACTCTGAACATCACTGAGGAATTCTATCCACTATTTAAGATGTGACTTTTCCAGCAAAAATGACCAATTTGAACTTCACATACCTAACTGAATAGATCGAGGGAAGTGGTTATTTTATTAGAGAAAAATACAGGGCAAAAGACAAGATATACCGGCTGCGCTGCTTTCGTCCAGGCACATCCCTTGAAGATGGTAGGCGATGTATGTGCTGATGTAGATCAGATCCTAAAGTAGGGCCCCCTTTTCGCCCTCCAGCATCATTGCACCATGGTCTGGGTGCGTGGTGATGTGGAATTGTCATCGAAGACTTGCGGTAGGTAGCGTGGATCGGGCGCTGAGGCAGATTAGTATGTCGTGTTGGTCGGGTGTGGTGCGCTCGATTTTAACATAGATCTTCATAATGAATCTCTGCACTAATCAGTTGTGGGTTTACTCACAAGGATTTTAGTCATCAGATTTATTTGGTATCTAAAGAGAAATCAGTCTACTGTAATTTGGTGTCGTGCCGCCAAACAGAGGAGATTAATCTTCCTAGGGCAGCATGTTGTGGAAGTGGTGGAGAACCTAGGATCCCCGTCATCGGAATAATCATTCTGATACCATGTGGAAAGATTAGGAAGCCGAGATATTTTTCTTGTGGATTGATCTGACACCCTCGTGAGGGTATATATAGATGTACAATGGTATGTTTGTTGAAACTATTATATCACTTTATCTCGAACACAAACATATTTGTAACTCTCTTTATCTCTAACTCAAATGTACTTGTATCTCTAGAACTCCTCACCCTCCTCCCTCTCTGGTGTAGCCGTTGTGGCCCGACATCAATGGCACTGGAGCTCCTACGTGGGAGATACAATTCAAGGGAAGGGACTTGATTTAATTCAACTAATTTCTGCAGGTTTAATTCACAAGGGTATTTTAGCCACCAGATTTATCGTGTAACCTGAAAAATTGTGTAAAGCTTTTTCAAAAGAGTAAATGATAGTGTCAGGCTAATTGCAATGAAAACGAGCGCAAATTATCAGTGTTCCGGGAAAGGTGGGCAAAATATCAGTTTCCCATTTGTATGTCTCCCATGGACTTTGCACCTTATTTTTCTTTGAGATAAGTCCATATTACAACCTCGAACTACCACCAAAGTCTAGAACACAACCCTGACCAATGAAGCCGTCTAATTTACAACCCTCAACTTTCAAAAGCGGACAAAAAAACAACCCTGAAGCGGTTTTTCACTAGTTTTGACCGGTTTTGACTAGTCAACAGCCTAGTCATATGCCATGCCACCATCTCAGTTGTGTGTATGAGCCTTTTATTTTGCATTGTGTTAGCTCCATGTGTGAGCCTTTTATTTTGCATGATAATGTGTGAGCTCCATGTGTGAGCCTTTTATTTTGCATGATAATGTGTGAGCTCCATGTGTGAGCCTTTTATTTTGCATTGTGCTAGGATGATGTGTGAGACCTTAGCTATGTGTGAGACCTAAGCTATGTGTGAGACCTATGGTATTTGTGAGACTTTAGTTCTTGAATTACGTGTCATTATCACATATTTTCTTCTTTTCAACATATGAAGTGCACATGATGGCCTAATGCTAGCCAAATGCTACATAAATATTCGACCAAAAAATGAAAGTACCCAGAATTTGTTGAAGAAATTCTTTAAAAAATCAAATAACCCTTGTATTCAATCTGTGAAAGTTTCAACATGTTCTGCCGAGTAGAAAAATTTTTAGCGGAAATTCAAATTCAGAGCTATCTTTGGTTCAAATTTTGGCAAAAAAAAATCCAGAAAATTTACAAAATTCTCAAAGATCCACAATACCCTTAGATTCAATCTATGAAAGTTTCAAGAAGTTTCGCCCATTGGATTAGAAAATTGAAGCAAATTTTAGATCCGGGAGATGGTGACATGGCGTATGGCTTGGCGCTGACTAGGATGTTGACCAGTCAAAACCAGTCAAAAACCACTCCAGTGTTGTTTTGTGTCCGGTTTTGAAAGTTGAGGGTTGTAAATTAGACGGTTTCGTAGTTCGGAGTTGTGTTTTAGACTTTGGTGGTAGTTTGAGGTTGTGATATGGACTTATCTCTTTTTCTTTTCTTTTTTAATATATATTGGGTTCTATGATTTGGCAGTTCCTACCTACTATAGATGTTAGAATTGTCTCATCAATCACATGTCTACCTTTCATTGATGAGTCTGCAACGTCATACCTCAACCACTCTGTTGATATCGAACAACATATATCTTCGTAGAACCCTCATCTCCCCATCAGTTTGTCTTCCTCTACCATCTGCTCTCGCATGCAAGTAGACATCTAGTTAGAAAATAAAA
This sequence comes from Aegilops umbellulata, assembly GCA_032464435.1. Classification (NCBI taxonomy): domain Eukaryota; kingdom Viridiplantae; phylum Streptophyta; class Magnoliopsida; order Poales; family Poaceae; genus Aegilops; species Aegilops umbellulata. The sequence continues at coordinate 556,872,205 of CP136060.1, forward strand.
TCTGGGATATCTCTTGTATGGAAATCTCCTATGATCGTTTGTTGTACAATCTGTTATGCACACGTGGTATCTCGGAATGAGAGGTATCAAGAATATATACATCACAGGTTTGTCTTCTTGCGCTAAATCAAGAAAACCAGTGTGAAGAGACCATGATGTGGTACTCGCAACGGTGTTGAGATGCTTAATCTAAATATAAACATAATGGAGAAGAATTGTATACACGCTGCTCATTATGTCAGATTACGAGCCAACATCTGTTTTAATTAGCTCGTGAGATGAAAAAGAACAGAGGAGTGCACGGTGTTAGCTAGGCTTTGATGTATACATCAACTAAATTAGCTTGTCAAGTCTAACTCATCAAAGAAAGTCCAGCTGAAGTTCTACGCATTTGCATTTTTCAGCACTGTGCATATACATATGTTGTGAACAAAAGAAAACATCATCTCTCAGTCAAATATCTTCGTGTATTTGCTCCATTGGAGATGACAGGCAGCGAACAAAAGAAAACATCATCTGTCAATCAACTATCTTCATGTATTTCCTCCATTGGAGATGACAGGCAACGTCTGTTTGTCAGTAAATTGATTTGATGTAGATTACTTGACTTTGGCACACTCATCATGCATGATGTAAAAACATTGCTAAAAAAATTGAGTTTCTCACCTTAAATCTGCACCTGCATCATATCTGGACCATACTGTGATAGGGTTGAAGCGTGATAGTCCAAGTTTTATCATCTCAAATCTGACCAATTAAGGTCTTGTATGTTTTGGGCTTATACTTCTGCATTTGCAGCTTTTCCACTTCGGTTTAAAAGCTAAAAAAGCTCCTAAATAGGAGTGCGGCGTTTCGGTGTCCAGGCTCATCTGCACCTGGTCAAGAAAAATAATCAAAACAAATACTAGAAAAATTCAAAACAACCCAAATCTTGCAGGAATTAAAGTGGCTCCAATGGCTCCGCTGGTGAACCACTTGTTGTTTGCAGATGACAGCCTGTTGTTTCTCAAAGCAACTGTGGAGGGGGCGAATGAAGTGTCTCTTTTGTTGGAATCCTAGGGTAGAGCATCAGGACAAAGGATTAATAGAGAAAGAAAAGTTGTTTTCTTCAGTAAAGGGTGCCCAGACGCAAACCTCTTTTTACCGGAGCCGGTATGTACCGGTGCTAAATCCATCCTTCAATTCTTGGAGATTGGTGCACACTGTCTACATGCATACTAGTATTCCTTTGTTGAAACATATCATGGCAATCCATATGCAATGACATGGCAACTTTTAATCCAAAAAAACATATCAACATGGGATCTAGTTTCGAAGATCTCATCGCGAGGGATTTAATGGTGAAAACGGATTTTCAATCGGATTTTTCGTTTAAGATATAAAACATTTTAAAAACTGAAAATCCAAAAAGATTCCTACATGCATGCATGCGATGACGTGGCAATCTATTTACATTAGAGACGTGTGATGCGTCTCCCTTCCTGCCACACGTGTGGCAGTTAGTGCGACCCCTCAAAAAGGGATCTGGCGCCCGCTCTTCCAATGGGAGGCGCTAATAGCAAACTCTAATTACCGATTAGAAGGAAGGACCGAGCCTCTCGTTTTTTTAGAAAAGGAGGACGACCCCCGGCCTCTGCATCTGGACGATGCATACGGCCATTTTATTAATTATTGACACAAGACCGAATAAAGTCATACAACAATAAGTCTAAAGCCACCAACAAGCAACAACTGTCGCTATCCCTATCCAGTTGATGTAGGGGCGCTGAAAGTCTGGGCCTAATACACAGACCACGCAGCCAAACCTAAACATTTAAAGACTTGAGGTCCCACCCAGGACGCCTGCCGGTTATGGGCACCCACTAGTCCGGCGTGCTTCTCAACCAGGACCCCTGCCGGTATGAGGCCGCCGCAGCCACCTGCCACCAATCCATCTTCAGAGTTGTACTGCTGCATCAACCTTGCCCGGTCCAACTGCCGCCGACGCCACCATGACGCCAGGCAGCATCACCCTCCTGCGCGAGTCCATCTCCACTCATCAGGCGCCGAGTGTCCACTGCGCCACGCCGCCGAGATCCGCCGTCATCAATGGAGCAGATGAAACACCGCTCCTCCTCTTGTCCCCTCCAACCAGCACTTGCTCCAAAACGATGCCCCCATGAGGGAAAACGATACCGATAGCACCGTCATCGTCCGATCCGGTAGACCCAGATCTAGGGTTTCCCCCGGAACTTCCCGATCAGATTGATGTGACCTGCAACGACGATGTCTTCAGAAGGAAACGACGTCTGAGACGCCGCCATCGTCCGCCAAGACCGCAGTCAGGCGCGATTTTCATCGGAAGACACGTCTTCCCGACCTCGTGGCTGGCTGGAACCGAGCGGAACCTCGCCACGAAGACGTATGTTGCCGTCGTACTCCGGCGGAGATCCGGCATCTCCTCACCGGTCCCTCCACGCGCCGCCGGTCGGCAAAAGGTCTTCCCGCGACGTTGGATCCGCAGAAACCGCCGTCACCATCACGAGCAGGACAGCCCACCCCGCCGGATGGGGCGCTGCCAGGAAAGAGTGGTGGAGCCAGCGCCCGGCGACCCTGGGCACTTGCCCGGGCTCGCTGGCTGCTGGACAACGTACATACGCTTGCCACGAGTAGGCAAATCCAACTACGCGTCATGCTTTACCCGGGCAGATGGTGTTGTGCTTCTTAACTAATGGCCTAATGGGCTAATTATCTAGACTTCTAGGCGACTAGGCCTACCAAGCGTCCCAAGTTCAGCAGCCTAGATAACTTCCAAAGCAATTACTCGCGAAGGAACACAGGCTGTCACATCCATGCTCAGTACCTCGGCTGTTTGTTTCTCATGGAACGGCGGCGAGCGGAGGCTCAGGGCCTGTTCGGATCTCCTCTGGCTTCTCAAAACTCCACATATCCAGCTTCTCCTCCTGGCTTCTACTTCAGGTAGCGACCGCAAGATCGTTCGGCAGTGTCGGACTCCGATCGTGGCGCTCGCTTGGGGCTGCCAGCCCATTAAGCGTGGAAGTGGCCCGTTTGGGAGGCAAATCAGACAGGCCTGGGCTAGGCCCAGTCGAAAGGGGTGCGCTAGAGGAGAGGAATGCATCGAGCGAACCGGTACGCTGCCTCGAAGTCACTTGGCGGTGGCATACTCTGGTAATATCGCTCAACTCCAGCTTCCCCGTTTTTTCGGATCTGGGAAATCCCAGCTCCCTCAACTCCTCACTTTTTGCACTAGATGCCTCGCCAGCTTCTGAATCGCAGCTTCTGGAGTAAAAACCGTTCGGTCCAGCTCTGGCCACGGAGTTGGAGAAGCCAGGAGCTGGAGCACTCCCGAACACGCCCTCAACTGAGGCCGCGGCCAATCGGAGCTGGTGGAGATCCATCTTGCGTCCTCGACTGCTCGTCTCCTCCTTTGTCTTCTAGGCGATTCCTAGTTAGGGCATAAATTTTGAGGTTAGGGCAAACAGAATTGGTGATTGGAGGTGGTCCCAACTTCACGAGCCAAGTTTTTATTTATTTATTAGGTCTTGGTTTAGATAGTTAAATATTATTAAAGTTTGGGGAACAATGTCACTTCTCCGGCCTCTACACAAATTTGGGATGCACATAGTCTTTTTAAGTAAATCTTGTCATCTCATTGACTCGATAGAAACTGTCCCACATCTTCGTTTTTTGGTGCCTCCTCTGTGTGTCTTCTCGTCGTTGTCGTTGCTGCCGCCGGCTAGCTCCATCGAGGTTGCCGGTGGAGCCTACTATGGCGGCACGGCTCCGTTCCTATTGCGAGTTGGGTGACTTGAGGATTTATTTGGTCGGTGACTTGACGTAGTGGCGGGGGTTGTTGCAGCGGCAATGCGGATTCGAGCATTGCCTTGGTGCGACCCAAGTGTGCCTCCCCCTCTCCCCTGTTGTCGTAAACATGCGGCGGGCGCTCCATGCGGAGGAGGAAAGGGAGCCCCCGCCGCCATGCATCCCGTCATAGAGAGTTGGCACGCCGTGGCCGACATAGCCCTTGAGGCGCCTTTCGATGCAGGGGGCGCGGCGGAATGTGGCGGTGAACTGCGGTTGCATAACCCACTGCCAGCGCATATACAAGCATCCCCATTATATGATGGGTATCTGAGCACGCAATTTTTATTTCTAAATTAGATGCTTAGGCTCAAACTCGCCCAGGCTTCACAAAAGTTCTGGCTCCGCCACTGCGTCAGATCTAGCACAGGATCAGGGGGGGAAGGAACCTTGTCTGCGTCAGGCGCCGGCGGCAACCGGTGGCAAGTAGGTGGATGAGGTCGTGAAGCAGGGGGCGAGCAGATCAGCCGCGCCGACACCTGGTGCATCGACCGGCGGCAAGCCGATGGGTGGGGAGGGGGATCCTCATGGAAGGGGGGCCTTAGCCAGCCGAGGCGCCCCGCGGCCACCATACTAGGAGCTAGCACGGGCTTTGCTAGCCGCTCCTCCAATGGCGGGGAGGTGGGGGAGGTGGGAGGGGGATGGGGTGGCGTGATCAAGGGTTCCCCGACGTTGCCAGGGAGGACGGCGCAAGGGGGCATGGGTCTCTTGCCGACTGCTCTATCTACTTCCTCTATCACTACTATACATAAGCACCAACTTGTTGTACAGTGAAACCTAGCTGTTGCGTTAGAATAATAATACTCCCTCCGTCCTAACATAAGTGTCTCAACTTTATACTAACTTTAATGCAAAATTATACTAAGGTTGAGACATTTATT